>JAQGCB010002045.1:0-12524 GCA_034698835.1 Protaphorura tricampata
TAATCCCAACCCTCAAAACTCCGGATAGGTATACGGCCAGCCCACTCAACCAAGAAATATAACTCATGTACAGATACTGCCCTCTCAGTGTGCCCAGGCAAGTCACAGTGTAAATAGCACCCCACGAGCCTCCTGTGTTACAAACACAAAATCCCACTGCAATACCAATTTTTTGTATTATAACGTCAAAGGCTTAGCCGGCAAAGACAATGACTTTTACTCCTCTTTCGACGAACTGTCTCCTACTTTTTTCTGCTTCTCAGAAACATTTCACACAATACCATGGACGTGTAAGCAAATTCAAAATAGGTATATTACAACCGAAGTATTTGGACAAAGGCCGTCCCCAGCTGGCAGAGCCTCTGGAGGATTAGTTGCAGGGTACAACAAAAATATGAAAAACGTTTTACTAATTGACTCAGACCATTACAGTATGACATTTCACTTGACCAAGAACAATATATACCTAATTTTTGCATACATCCCTCCTAATAACAATTATAAAGCGATCGCCGAAGAACTTTTCTCAAAAGTCTTCCAACGATCAAAATACGGTGGTAGAATCCTGTTATTGGGGGATCTGAACGCCAGAATAGGAGAATCAGACTGCACAAGCCCGACATTCCGTAAAAGCCAAGACCACATAATTAATTCCCGAGGCAATATCCTCCTCAACCTAATCGCAGAATCTGGCCTCCTAATCGGCAATGGAAACTTAAGTGGAGACGAGACCGGGAATATTACTTTCGTGCATGCTGCCAACAATGGCACAAGTGTCGTGGATCTCTTCTTATACTCCGCATCCTGTGGCCCCTACATTAGCAAGTTAAACGTGCTTGACTGGACCTATTCTGACCATTTCCCTATTCTGGTGACCTCAAATGTGCTCACCCGTAGCCACACCACACCATCAGCCCTAGTCCCTGCCAGGATCGTTCCCCCTAGAGACCTAGCAACTAAAACTAATTTCCGTGCCCTGCTTGACGAACATTTGTGTACAATGCAGTCTACCCCCCTTGACTCCAACAATCCCGTTTATCCGATTATTCACGCGGCTATGCTGAAAACAAGCAAAAAATTGGATCTATACAGGAACCCGAGAAAGGTAAGTTGCCATAAGGTAAGCAAGGAACCCTGGTACGACGGCGCATGCAAGAGGCTATGCTGGCTGAAAAACAAAGCCATTAGAAGATGGCGCAGATCGATCGGAAACCCGAGATTAGAGAGAATCCCTTTTACCAAAGTACAAAGAGTCAAACAAACAATACCGTGCCCTGTGTGAAAAGAAAGAAATTGAATACGAGACCGCTAGGGAGCAAACATTACACAATCTCAGGGATGCTAAGACCTTTTGGGGGGTGGTGAAAAGTTTATCCCCACGCCAATCTCTCCAAAATGATATTCCAAAACAAGATTGGTTTAGCTATTTCTCCTCAGTGTACAGCCCAAGCTCACAAACATACAATGTAGCTCCCATTATTACCCAAGTCCCATATGAAGCTGACCCAATCCTAGATGTGGATTTCAGTCAGTCCGAAATTAGTTCAAGCCTCCTGAAGCTGAAAAGTGGGAAGTCTCCTGGCTCTGACCTTATACCGAATGACCTTTGGAAACTTGCAACTCCTACCCTTCTTCTTTTTCTGTGCACATTATTTCAGAATTGCTTTGACCTTGGCCGTATGCCTGCGGAATGGTGTGTTGCATCAATTGTTCCGATTTTTAAAAAAGGTGACCACAACTCTACGAATAATTATAGACCCATTGCCCTTCTGAATACCATTCTTAAGCTTTTTACCACAATCCTTAATGCGAGGCTGACAGTGTGGATGCGTGTAAAAATGAAATTATCTGATTACCAAGCAGGCTTTAGAGCAGGAATGAGCTGCCAAGACCACATATACACGCTAACCTGTCTGTCCCAAATCCAACTATTAAAGGGAAAAGAGCTCTACTGTTGTTTCATTGACCTCAAGCAGGCCTTTGATTCCCCCGACCACAACAAACTCTGGCAGGTTCTAATAAATTTTGGCGTTTCTCCCAAGTTTACCCGGGTATTCGCTTACTTGTACAGCTTAGCAAACGCGCGAATAAAGACCAAAGGAGGCCCCACTGACCCGATTAAAATTATGAAAGGTGTCCTGCAGGGGGAGTCAGCTAGCCCAACCCTTTTTAATATTTACATCGACGGATTGTGTGACGAACTGTATAGAGCCCCATTGCTTTCAGGTATTAAGCTACAGTCCAGAATCATACACATTTTACTTTACGCGGACGATATGATCCTGCTGGCAGAGTCGAAGGAAAGCCTCCAGAGGAAAATTGACATTACCCGGAAGTTCCTCAACACCCGTGGTCTGCACGTAAACTTAACAAAGACCAAAATCCTAGTTTTCAGAAACGGTGGAAGACTCCACAAATCCGACAAACTTTTTTGGGGAAACCAACCAATTGAAACCGTAAAATCTTATGTGTACTTAGGCGTGACATTCTTCTCGACAGGTAACTTTGCACAAACAGCCGAAACCTTTCTGAGAAAAGGCCTTGCTGCCCAGGGCGCCGTATTCCAGTCAATACGACGGTCCAAAACCTTGGACATCAGTCTCCTGAACAAACTGTTTGACTCCATCCTAAAATCGACAACACTTTATGCATGCGAAAGCTGGGGTTTAAACCACAGTGATGTAGTCGAGCGGCTACAGCAAGCCTTTTATAAGCGTGCCCTGTCACTCCCTATCAACACTCCTCGCTATTTTGTCCGCCTAGAAACCGGGAAATCTCCGCTTAAGGTGGAGATTTTCAAGTGCGCCCTGCGTTACTGGCAAAGAATCCTGAACTCTAAACCGGACTCCCTTATTCGTGAAGCATACGTCTCCCTGAGATCCGTATCTGAAGACTATGGTAATCGCAAAATGAGTTGGTGTTGTCAGCTGGAAGACACACTACAAGAACTAAACTACACTCTTGCATGGCACATTGACTCCGGCTCAGATATACGAAACCTTAAGGCGTGTTTGTAACATAGCCTCATATAGGTCATTGAGCAATTCAGAATTTAGAATGAAAATGTAACATTTGCAGGAATCTCCATTCATATGCACTATTAAGTTCGATACACCCTGTGACCCCATGGGTATTCCGTCCCTATGACATTTTGATTGTTTGGAAAACATACTGCTCGGCCCACCTTAAGCCGCAACAAATTAAATTATTTTATTGAATAATTTTGAGATTTATTTATTAATGCTGGATTTATATTCTCATCTCCATTTCACGAAATGATTTTCATTTCATTTCATTTTACGTCATTTCACGTCATTTTTCATTTCGCACATGGCAAAAGTATAAATGCGCGTAAATTTGAAAGCCGTCATTTGACGTTTCATTTCATTTTAAAGTTGACCCCAGCTCAACTTTCAAAAATGAAATGAAAATGAAGAAAAATGAAAATGACGTGAAGTGAAAGTATAAACACCTGACTTTTTTTTCACTGACCTGAAATATGACGTGAAATGATAAAAAATGACATGAAAATGAAAAAAAGTGAGACAATAAATCCAGCGTTATTCCCAGATTGCCAGGAGGAAAAATTACAACTAAAAAGTATGAAAAAAATTCACCGACGGTCACCGTCTATAGTCGAGATCATCTCGCCGAGAGTTGGAATTTTATTTTATTTCATTATTTTAATCGGACATTCATTCACCCGAGGAATCCTTTTCCTAAGGCATTTTTTTTTAATTTCGTTTCGTTAAAATTAGATTCTGGTTTCAACAAAAAATATCAAAATTAAAACAATTTTTTCCCCATATTAAATGCTATGGACCCATGCGGCCAATGCTAATCAAATGTGAATTACATTTGAGTTACAACTGTCATTTATTGTTGACCGGCCACTATACTAATATGCAGACCCATTCGGTATAACACGTATATCCTGTGTCCGTTAAGTTAGAACCAAAACCAAAATATTGCCCCTCCTAGAACCAAAACCTTGGTTGGCCTCAATGGTGAAAACCAGAAATCGATCTGACGGCAGGTTTCTGAGAAAAACAAAATGGCCGTAATTTATGGTTTTGGTACGTTTGTCCACTCTTTACTTTTATACAGAATTCCCTCCAGGGTTTATAGTACTCAGCCAAGCCTGCCCAGCAGCATTTATTACCCGCAGGCAGGGCTTAAACTCTGCCACGCCCTGCAGGCGCACAAAATGAGACTCACTCACTCATCCTTTTTTTCTGCTTTTTGCTTCTGGCTCTTCATCGCTTTAGGGAATAATTTTGCCTCGCGGGCATACAAAAATATTTCTTCTCTCTTTAACATTTTTGTTTATGTATGTAAAAAATGTACCAAGAGAATACTGCTGGACATTCAGAGCCAGTATGAAAAGAAACAGACAGAAAGTCAAAAATTAACAAGGGAACGTTACAAATTGGAAAAAAAAAATTCAAAAATTGTCAAAAAAGTTTTCTTTTAAAAGGCTCCAATATGGAATAACACAAGTATATATAGTATACAGGGTGGGCCAAAAACCAAACTTTTTTTCAAAATTTTAACACAACGGCTTACGAACTCTAGTAACAACGAAGGTCAGCCGGCCAGCATGAGCATTACCATTTATCAGACAAACTTCCGTTTCGTCTGTGTTTTTCCCCATAAAAAGATATAATTTTTCTTGAAAAAAATTATATTTTTTTAAAAAATTTACATTTTTTTGATTTTTTTTTGAAATAATTTTTTTTCTAAAAATTGATATTAAAAAAAAATCAATTTCTTTTGAAAAATTGAAATTTTTCTCATGTATATAGTCCACCACGTATATAGTACTCAAAATATTTTTTTTCCTCGAAACTCAAAAACTTTGAAATCCCATGCTGTTTAACATGGGAAATTTCACTTTTCATGGAGTCCCCCCTGTTGAAAGTTTTTGGCGGCGTGACCTTTGATGACCTGTTGCGGGTCAGAATATCACTTTGACTAAAAAATGTTTTCAGACTCATCAATTGGGTTACCCAAGGTACCCAAAATGTTTGGTCCGGTTACTGAACCCTCTGAACACCCAAATAGTTTATCTTGTTAGATCTCGACAAAGAACTGACACTACTGCATTTAGAAATCTCGAGTTAAATTAAATCCTCTGTGTTCACTCAAAAACTCGGTCGGACGAAGTTTGATTTTCGCGCCCCATGATACGTAAAATTAAAGTTTGTCCAAAATCTGAACGAGTGTTCCTATTTCAGTTGTAGTTTCACTTTACGTAACGTAAAGTAAAGTCCACTTTACGTACGATCTGAATCTCCGTAATGATATGAGACCGATGATGACGAAGACTCCAAATCCCTAGGAGAAGGAATTATAAAATTGTTAGTTAATTTTTTATACAGATTTATTCATGAATTGGAATATTTGAAAATGGCAACTTCAATGCAGCCACTCAACTAACAATTTGAAAGTGAGCAATGTATTTCGTTGGACGGTCAAACAGCCAAAGCAAGGGTTCAGAGCCCTTATTCTCGTCGAGTGGTTCCGAAAACATCGCGGGTCTAAAATGCTTTACATAAATTCACAAAATAATAAAAAAATATGCAAAATGTCATAAGTTAATGTGCTTAATTATAATAGCAATTACAAAATATTGCCATAGGAATTCGCAAAATTTTTCTTGCGGTGTGATATTGTGCCCTATTTATTAGCGCTATTCGTGTTTTAGAAATAAATTTGAGGTAGTGGTAACTTTCCAAAGATAAATTCTTAGTTTTTGGATGTACTGAATCCAAACTCAGATTAGCCAGGGACTATGCTAATCAATACATGATAGATTCGTATAGTTCTTTGAGATATGATAGATCAGATATAGGATCGGACATGGAAGAGGGAGGGCTAATAGTGTTTATTCACAGTTCAGCTCAATATGAAATTTTAGAGTTTGAATTTAAAGCTAATTATAATCTGCAGATTAATGCCCGATTGTACGAACGCCAGTTAACTTTGATTTAACCTCCGTTTAGCTAACCGGTAATTAAAGTTAAGCTGAGATTTTAATCTGAGTTTATCTTTTCGCATTGTACCAACTTAACCTTGATTCAACTAATCTCAGGTTACGAAATCTGAGATTAGACAAAGACAGACGGCACGGAATTCAAATTTTCAGATTTTGACAATTAGTTTGTGTAGTTGATGGAAAAAAATCAACAAAAATACAAAGAAATTGTACAGTGTTGTTGTGACATCTGTCCAAGTCATTGAGGTCAGGGTAAAATCTGAACTGAAATCTATGTACGGCCACGGCAGTGCGATGGTGCTTGTTTTTGGTGTAGATAATTATTAAAATTAAAATCTCTTCTTGAAAAATTGGTGATCAGGGGTGTCAAGGGTCAGTCAAAATATTGACAGCTCGTTGAGCACAAAGTGTACAGTGAAAATGATCGTTCAACTCAAATCATCTAAATTCTGTGGCGTGGCAACTCCAGAGAAGTATTCGAGGATTTTGAAGAAAAAAAATCTTAGTATTTAGAAAATAAATTAAAATTTAAAACTACGCAACGGAAAAAAAGACAATTTTGAAAATCCAATAAAATTATTTGCCATAAAAATAAAAAACTTTTGAAAAATATGAAATCAAATATGTTATACGTCAGTTCCTTTGAAGATATTCTTCGTCAAACCTAAAAGTGACAAAATTAAACTAAATAAAAAATAAAATAAAAAATTATAAATACGAAATAAATAGAAATAGAAGTACGAAATAAAAAATTTCGTACTTCATTTTAAATTTTTAATCTATTCTTTTCTCATCTTTCACCGGAAATCTTATTTTTCACCCCGGCAACCGAGCCCAAATCCGAAAGCTAAACTCCGTTTAGCAAGATAACTGGAGAAAATCGGGCGGTTAAGTTAAACTCAGTTTATCTCTGAGATAAACTCCGGTTAGCGTTCGTACAACGCGAATTTGGCTAATCTCAGATTATCTTCAGACTTAAACTGAACTCCTAAGACGCTAGATTTTTCTCATTGTTGTGTATGTAAAAAGCAGGAGTATCGTTCAGCCCAACGGATATCTGTTCTCCCGACATCAACGTATATTCAGAATTGAACAATATGGATTCAGGTGACGTTCCATTTGAATTGGATTGTGGTTCAGCTCTGGAAGAACTTTTGATTGATCTACTTATTAAGGTTATACAATGTTAATTGTCTTATACAATGAAATCTCCCACGCAGGGCGAAGTACCTCGGGGGGGGGGGTGAAGGGCGGAGCCCTCCATACGTGAAAAGAATGCTTCCAAAAGTTGGTTTTCTTTGCTTTTTGAGAAAATTTGAATTTTTTTTCGGACGCGTTGAAAAGAATTTTGGGGGGTTTGTGGGGTTAAGCCTCTCGCGGGGGGAGGTTGTGATGTGAGCGAAGGTACTTCGCTTCTTCGCTCCATTAAATTTTTTTAAAAAAGTCAAAATTCTTTCCGCGAACAGAACATCCTAGCGTAGGTGACCTTGGAACATAGACCCATATGCCTTGAAAATGGCAAGGATTCCTCGGGGAAAGTCGGATCAAAAAGACAAAAATTAAAAAATACGGCACAGAGGGTCACCAGTCGTTTCAAAATTCTTTCGTCGAGACCCAAAATTTTTAACTCTAGTTACTATTGAAATTGATTAGAATTGATGTAATTTCATTCTATTTTATTCTCTAGTTTGAGCATAAATTTAAAAAAACAAGGAGCCTTGACAATATAATAGGAGGTCTCGTAGTGATGTGTAAACAAATAAAACAACCTCTGGTCGCCAAACCTAGGTTATGCGACCAATGTATTTAGATGGGCAATGCTAATCTATGTTGTAGTTTTTGACGAATCCACGAAAAACACCGGTCACCAGCTCAACCAACCCGAAATTTTGGTTTGAATGTGCTCTGGAATGCAATTTGATTTGCTTACTACGGGACACTAGATAGTAGGAGAGGAAAATGGCGAAACATAAAATATATCGAGAAATGAGATCTCCTATTAGTATATTCTTCTTGTAAAAAATATATTTTTGGAACTCCCTGGCCGGGGCACTCAAGCCCTTTACGCGTTTGCCAGTCACTTCTAACCATGCTACACAATTTCCAGGAAGATTGAGAAAATCTCACCTGGAACACCCTGTAGAGATCATTGAGTCACCCTATAAAATCTTTCCGTCATTTTTAACCATTTCCTGTCTGTACCAGTACAAATGTTAAAAATCACTTTTGGAACACCCTATACTGCTCATAGTTCACGTGGGGAACTCTACACCCTTACCAATCATTTCTAGCCTTCCCTCGATCTCATGCAAATACAGTGGACTCTCTATATAACGACCTTCTCTATATCGGACACCTCCATATATCGATCAATTTGCCATGCCCCGACGAACCTATTTTGCATACAGTTATGTGTTATTCCACTTTCTATATATTAAACTCTCTCTTTATTGAACACATTTTGGTGCATTTTTCGAGTTCGTTATATAGAGAGTCCACTGTATTCAAGTGTTATTTCTGGAACACCATGTAATGATCGTGACACTCATGGAACTCCCTGTAAACGTTAACCATTGCTGTCTAACTGCATTATTTCTATTAAAATTGGAAAAACACACTTTGGAAACACCCTGGGGCACTCATGGGACACCCTGTACACGTTTGCCATTAACCTCTAGCAATCCCCATTATTTTTGGCAAAAATTCTACAAAAAGTTAGTTTTGGAACACCCTGATGAGGCCAGGTACTTATGTGAAACCCATACACCCTATTCATAATTTCTAACCTTCTCTCTAACTCCAGCAAACTTTCTAAAGGGAAGTTATTTTCAAAACACCCTGTGATGGGCGGGGCACTCATGAAACACCCTGTAAAGGTTCATTTCTAACCATCCGAATAATTTCCACTGCTACTGGAAAAGAGTCACTTTTGGAACACCCTGTAATGGTGTATTGAGCCATATCAAGTCTTCCGACTCAGTTTACC
The DNA here is from genome assembly GCA_034698835.1 of Protaphorura tricampata. Taxonomy (NCBI): domain Eukaryota; kingdom Metazoa; phylum Arthropoda; class Collembola; order Poduromorpha; family Onychiuridae; genus Protaphorura; species Protaphorura tricampata. The sequence continues at coordinate 8,985 of JAQGCB010002045.1, forward strand.
AACGAAAAACATCAACAAATTCCCATTAGCCAAATAATAACAATGCAAATTTCTGGGTTTGCCCAACCGGCCCGGTTTTGGATTTGCAGTGCCATAGGGTCCATCTGTTGTGTGATTGTGTGAATTGACTACAGCATTGTGCATACAAGGTACGCTAAGTGTAGAAATCAAATGCCTTGAAAAAATACTTCCGGGTAGTTCAACACATAATATTATTATTTCTTCCGAGAGATTTTTGCTTCCTTGTCACTCGGGTTGGTCAAAATTAAATCATTCAAAACTTTGAACAGTTTTGAAAAATCTGAAAAGTTATTTTTTGACGATTTTTTTGAGAATTTCTAAGGGGCGAAGGGGTGACGCTCGGTAGAGGACGGAGCTCACGTGAAAAGAATTAATTATTGAATGAAGTCGGATTTTTCTAAATTTCTAAAGGGTAAACAGATTAAAGCACAAGTATTTGTACCGAATTGAATGGTTGTTTGAAGCATTATGACTAATTGGATCTGTGACTCTAACTTTGACCAAATCCATTCTTGTCGAATTGACAATTTGATTACCGTAGCAATGAATTTATAAACTGAACTGATGATTTGCGTACTGGTCAACACTAATAAGTGAATTCGAATGACCGGGTTGCTATGCTGACGAAAGAGTTCATAAACATGTACCTATTAATTAAAAATAACCGGCAATATGGTTACCATGGCGACACTGACAAAATTATTGTCTGGTTACCATGACTTCAAAAATTCGACGGATTTCCTACTGAAATCCGTCCATTCATTTCATAGACACGCAGCGCCATCTGCACTTGCGCACTTATTACCGCGATCGCATCTCGTGACTCTCAGTGTAGAAAATCAAATAAAATTCATAGAAAAATCCAACTGCATCCAAAAAATGGAAATTTTGAAAAAAAAATTAAAAATGGACAAGGAAAATAACCCTTCAACAAATGCCATGGAAGCGGTCATTCCAGGTATGACCTCCGTACTTTAAAAAATTCTTTAAAATTAGTATTGACCTCGTAATTTTTCCCAAAAATTAATTGAAAGCATTTTCATATTTTTTCCAGGACCGAAAATCCAAATTAAAAAATACAACGTGACCCCACAAGTTGGAACAAAACCGTCGGCGTCAAACGGTCTGACGCTGGAAGAGGTCATGTTTGAGGTGCGCATACCCTCATCGAAGTCCAAGGAGAGAAGACGGAAGGAGTGGATGGGCCGGCGGCGGGGGCGAGCATGGGCCTTCAACCCAGAACTGTGCGACGCGAAATTCGCCGAAGAAGAAGAATAAAAAAAACTGAAGAAACAGATTCGCCAAGTCATTTTTAAAAAAATAAATAAGAAATAATTTTTTGGTGAATTTTTGAAATAAAATTTGATTGAATTTGAACTTGATTGCTAATTACAATCATTTGAACCGCAATGCCCCCATACAACCATACGCGATGTTTTAGACGTCCACGATAGAGTGGAAACGTCCATTCTGGGACAGGAAATTCGAGACGTCCAAATTACGTCCATTTGACATCTAAATAAAGGCCTTTTTAAAGCTTTGACTCTCCCTGAATCAGACCAACGGCCGTTGGCTGGAATATGAGTAGCGGGTAAACAGTCGCATCCAATTGTGGTCAGTTTAACGTCCACAACAGCACGAAGCAGGTCTGCTCACTTCCGAGGGACAAAAATTTCAGTCAGTTCTACTTCGTCCGTGGCAATGTCAAGACCCCACAAACAAATATACAGCAAAAATTATTTGAGACAAAAAATCCGCGGTGAAATACTAAATAATTTGGCGTTAGTTAATTCAGTTGAAGACGGTTATTCAGTGACACCGAGTTGTACAACGGAAGAAGTGAGCAGTGCGGACTACAATCCAAACCATCAGCGTATTACGTCGGTCAACGCTCCCTCTCAAAACACCAGCACAGAGGTCCTCCCATCCATAAACTCGTATGAATTTGACCCGACCAACTTACAGGTACAAATCATAAATCATGAAAGTTTTGATCCAGAATTTACAAGTAGTGAAGAAGAACTACAACCGAGTTTTAGGGATCAGTTAGTTCAGTGGTCAATCGGTTGGAAAATTCCACATAATGCCCTAACAGTCTACTTGACATCTTAAGAAATCACGACTGTTTAAAAGAACTGCCGAAGGACGCACGGACTTTGCTTAAAACTCCTCGTGAAACAAAAATAATTGAAGTAGAACCAGGCCATTATACACATTTTGGAATTAGGAATGGTATCATATGTGAACTAGAGAGAGTGCATTCGATTCCTTCCAGCATTCGGATTCAATTCAACATAGACGGGCTCCCCATTTCTAAAAGCAGCAACCGACAGTTCTGGCCAATTCTAGGCTACGTGGAGAACATTGGAAATCCATTTGAAATTGGCGTTTACTGTGGGGACAAAAAACCTAAAGCTCTGGATCGGTTTTTAAGTGAATTTATCACAGAAATAATTGATTTACTAAAAACTGGACTGGAGTACAAAGGCAACGTAATTTCTATTTCGATTTCCTCTATTATTTGCGATGCTCCAGCTCGAGCATTCATAACATGTATAAAGAATCACACGGGTTACTTTGGCTGTGGAAAATGTACCACAGAAGGGGACTACTACAACAATCGAGTAATTTTCCCAGAAAGTGAAGCTCCCCTTAGAAGTGACGAGTCGTTTCGTAATCGATTGTGTGAAGATCACCACACAGGTCTCAGTCCGCTAGAGAAATTACCAATTGATTTGGTTCAACAAATACCGTATGAGTATATGCATCTTGTTTGTCTTGGTGTTGTAAAAAAACTTCTAAGAATATGGAAGCAAGGGAATGTTAAGTTTTTCCGTTTAAGTGCCCGTCAAGTCGGTGATATCTCCGAAAAACTGATTTCGTATCGAAAATATATTCCAAGTGAATTTTGCCGTAAGCCACGTGGATTGGATGAACTGGACAGGTGGAAAGCGACTGAGTTCAGACAGTTCTTATTGTATACAGGGCCAGTCGCGTTGAAGGGGATTTTACCAGAAGAACACTACAATATATTTATGTGTCTAAATGTAGCGATCAGTATACTTGCCAGTGAGGAACTCCATTTAAAGTTCAACGACTACGCAAAGAACTTATTAGTGTATTTTGTAAATGTATTCGCACAATATTACGGAAAGGATCAAGTTACATATAATGTCCACGGATTAGTTCATCTTGCAGGGGACGTTCATTATCATGGTCCACTGGACAAGTTCAGTGCATTCAGGTTTGAGAACAGATTGGGTCAGGTCAAAAAATTTCTTAGAAGTCCAAACTTGCCCTTGCAGTAGGGCATCCAACGGTGGTACCTTTTTTGAACACCGGGGTTTTCGGGGTTAAGCCCTTTAAAACCGGTGGCGCCGGGGTTTTCGGGGTTTTCTAAAACCTAATAAACCAATGTAAAAAAAAATTCGATGTGGAGATAATCTATTTGCCGATATTTTCGTACGTTCCCAACTCAATACCATTGCAGAATACTACCTTCAAAAATAGACTTCAAGA
>JAQGCB010002046.1:0-12521 GCA_034698835.1 Protaphorura tricampata
TCGATTTTAAATATAAAAATAAAAGCTATACTTTAAGTATAGGATTAAAATAATTAGATATTTAACTCTCTAAATAATGAGGAGTTAAATAGAGGTGTGTTAGGGGGATAAGTATTTAAAATAAGTCTTTATACTAAATATAAAAAATAAATATACTGGGGGGTATAAATATAAAAATCTTTGTAAATGTTAACTAGAATAAGGTTACGACTTCAGAGAAGGATGTTCGATTTTAAATATAAAAATAAAAGCTATACTTTAAGTATAGGATTAAAATAATTAGATATTTAACTCTCTAAATAAAATTTTATAAATTAGTGTATAGGCACAATAAAATTTGAGTTTATTAGATATAGTGTAATTCTATTATTTATAAAGTTTAATAACTTTGATTTTAGGTTAGTAAAATTTTATTATATTTTTTACATATATTGAAGTGAATTAGAAATTATAGTGATTGATTTTATACAACTTTATAAGGTATTGAAATAGTTAATTTTTGATTAAATATGTGCCAGCATTCGCGGTTATACATAAGAGAATGGTTTTTAATAATTGTAAGTTTAAAAAAAATAATTAGTTTGGAAATTTTATAGGTAAAATTATTAATTTTTTGACACTAATAAATAGATATTAAATAAATTAATAAATAAAACCAGGATTAGATACCCTGTTATAATTACTAAATATAAGGTAGTACTATGAAAACTTAAAAAATTTGGCGGTAGATTACATATTAGAGGAATCTGTTCCATAATTGATAGCCCACAGAGATTTAACCTTATTGATTAAATATTTATATATCGTTGTCATTGAGTTAATTTAGAATTTAATTCAAAAAATATAATATAGAGAAGATCAAATCAAGGTGTAGTTAGTAATAAGGGGGAAATGGATTACTAAAATTAAAATAAAGGATTAGAGTTGTAATATTGGTTGAAATAGGATTTAATAGTAAATATTGAAATTATCATTATATGAAAGATTATTTAATTTATGCACACATCGCCCGTCATTCTCGTTAATAAAATGAGACAAGTCGTAACAAAGTAGGTCTGCTGGAAAGGGGGTCTTGATAATTTTGTAGAGCTTGTTAAAGCATTTTATTTACATTAAACTTAACTAAATTAATTAGTACAAAAATTAAATTAATATTTATTTATTAATATATTGATACAAGTAGTATTGATAAGAAACTTGAGTATTAAATTAAGCAGATATATTTTGAAAAACTGAAAGATTTTTTATGAAAATAAAAATATTTTACCTTTTGTATTATGGTTTTTTGAAATTTGAAATTATTTAATTATCCCGAAAGAATAAGGGCAATAAATATATAAATTTTCGTTTAATAGTCTAATAATGTATTTAAAGAGTTGAGATAATAGTCGGTTATTTAGTTATCTGGTTTCTATAGTAAGTTAACATAGTTAATTTATGTAATTGGATAAATATTATTACTAATAGTCATCTAATTATGTAAAAATATTTAAATGGATAATCATTTAAATTAGCATTAATAATATAAGTTTTATAACATAATAAAGTAGGCTTAAAAACTGGTTGCTTAAAAAAAGTTATATTAGAGTTATGAAATTAGTTTATTTATTAAGTATTTTATGTAAAAGATTAATAAACTAGTAAAAATTTATTTAAAATAATGAAATAATTAGTAGATAAAAATAATAGAATAATATAATTGAAAGGGTTTAATTTATGAATTTGACAATATTTTCTTTGACTGTTTAACAAAAACATTTCTTTTGGGTTTAATAATAAGTAAGGCCTGCCCACTGAATTTTAAAGGGCCGCAGTATTATGACTGTGCGAAGGTAGCATAATCATTAGTTTCTTAATTAGAGAATGGAATGAATGGCTAAACAAAGAATTGTTTTATTAATTATAGTAATTGAATTTTAAATTAAAGTGAAAATGCTTTAGTTATTTAAAAAGACGATAAGACCCTTTAGATCTTTATGTTGAAAAAATAATAGGGATAAAGTAACATTTTACTGGGGTAGTATAAGGATAAATAAATCTCCTTAAATTATGTATTTTATAAAAAAATAGTAAATCTTGAATTTTTGAATTTAGAAAAAGTTACCTAAGGGATAACAGCGTTATTAATTTTTAGAGCCCTTATCAATAAATTAGTTTGCGACCTCGATGTTGAATTAAAATACTTATATATAGAAGAATATATAAAAAGTAGTCTGTTCGACTATTAAAATTTTACATGATTTGAGTTCAGACCGGTGTAAGCCAGGTTGGTTTCTATCTTTTAATAAATTTTAAATTTTTAGTACGAAAGGATTAGAGTTTATAAATTTTTTATAGTTAAGATTTAATTAGTTTGGCAGATAAGTGTGATTGATTTAGAATCAATAAATAGAATTTTTTTTAGCTAATAGATGTCTTATATTTCTTTATTAGTAAGCTATATTTGTCTATTGTTAGGGGTGTTAGTGAGTGTAGCTTTTATAATTTTGTTGGAGCGTAAGGTCTTAAGTTATAGACAAATTCGTAAAGGTCCAAATAAAGTAGGTTATATAGGTATTTTACAGTCGTTTGGGGATGCAATAAAATTATTTTTAAAGGAACAGACTATTCCAATATTTACAAATTTAGTAATATTTTATTTATCTCCAGTATTTTCTTTATTGATTATTTTGATATTGTGGGGGGTAATACCAACTTTTTCAAATTTTATAGGGATAAGTTTAGGGGGGTTATTTTTTTTCTGTTGTACTAGATTTGGGGTTTATACTTTGATAGGGAGAGGATGATCTTCAAATTCTTTTTATTCAATATTAGGCACAATGCGAGGAGTCGCACAAACTATCTCTTACGAAGTAAGAATAGCTTTATTATTTTTAGGGTTTATTTTTATAGTAATAAATTATAATTTAAAGTTATTTATTGTCAATCAAGAGTATGTATGATTTTTATTAATATATTTTCCTATTTTTTTATGCTGATTAGTATCAAGATTAGCTGAAACAAATCGGTCACCATTTGATTTCGCTGAAGGGGAGTCAGAATTAGTATCAGGATTTAATATTGAGTATGGAAGAGGGGGGTTTGCTTTATTATTTCTAGCTGAGTATGCAAGAATTATTTTTATAAGTTATTTAATAGTGTTAATTTATTTAGGGGGGTTAGGGGGAATTTTTTTAATGAATCTATTAGGAATTTATATATGTTTTGTATTTATTTGAGTGCGGGGGACATTGCCTCGGTATCGGTATGATAAATTAATGTATCTTTCTTGAAAGAGAATTTTACCTTTATCTTTAGGGATGATTTTGTTATACATATCAATAGGATTTCTATTAAGTTTATGAAATTTTTAAAGTGTTAGATTTTTAAAATAGAAAATCATACTTTTGAAATCATTGGGTTAACAACAAAATATACAAAATATATAATAGTTAAAATTTGTCCGGTTATAATAAAAGGTTCTTCTACTGGACGGGCTCCAATTCAAGTTAATATAATAACGATATTAATAAATAATCAAAATGAAACTTGTTTTAGTGGAAAAAATTGAGTACCACGAAGCTTGTCATTTGGAAGGAAAGGTATAATAAATAAAATTGAAACCGATAAGACGAGAGCAATTACTCCTCCTAGCTTGTTAGGAATAGAACGAAGAATAGCATAGGCAAATAAAAAATATCATTCTGGTTGAATATGGACAGGGGTTACTAAAGGATTGGCAGGTGAGAAGTTTTCTGTATCCCCAAGAAGGAAGGGGGAGGTTAAACATAATATTAGTAATATTCAAATTAAAAAAATTGCTCCTAATAAGTCTTTAAAGGAATAGAAAGGATGGAATGAAATTTTATCTTGGTTAGAATTTCTTCCTAAAGGATTATTTGATCCAGTTTGATGGAGGAATAATAAGTGAATTACTATAGTTCCAGAAATTAGGAACGGGAGAAGAAAATGAATTATGAAGAATCGAGTTAAAGTTGGATTTCTGACTGCAAATCCTCCTCATACTCATTGAACTAAATAATTTCCTAAATATGGAATAGCAGATAGAAGGTTGGTAATGACAGTTGCTCCTCAGAATGATATTTGTCCTCATGGAAGAACATAACCAAGAAATGCTGCTCCTATCGTTAAAAATATTAAAATTACACCAACTATCCATGTAGATGTAAGAGTGAAAGAATTATAATAAATATTACGTCCCGTATGAAGATATAAACAAATAAAGAAAAAGGAGGCTCCATTAGCATGAAGAACACGTATTATTCATCCATTATTTACATCCCGTATAATGTGGGTTACGCTATTAAAGGCTGTAGAAATATCAGATGTATAGTGTATAGCTAAAAATAAGCCAGTAATAATTTGGGTTATTAAGCATAGGCCTAATAATGACCCAAAATTTCATCATGCAGAGATATTAATAGGAGCCGGAAGATCAATTAATGAATTATTAATAATTTTGATGAGTGGATGAGAGTTACGAATGGCTATCATAATTATATTAATGAACGTATAGGGGCTTCATATAATTTAATAATATTAACTGTAATAATTAACGTTAAAAGTAGATAAATTATAGAAAGGATTGTAGGGTTAATGGAATAGTTTGAGTATATTATAAAGATATAAGTTTTAAAATTTATATTTTCATTAAATAAAATTTGGTTATTTAAGGCTAGAATTCTTAATCTTGTCAAAATAATTAGTAAAGGGGTTATATAGAAAATTGTTATGAAATTAATAGTAAATTTTTCGTTAGAGGCAAGGCTAGCAATATAAATGAATAATACTATTAGCCCTCCCATAAAAATTAAAAAAGTTATTAGAGAAAATCATCTTGAAAAAGTAAGGAGAAAGATTGATACGCATAAGATTGAGGTTTGTGCAAGGATAATAATAACTAAAGAAACAGGGTGATTTACAAAAAAAAATCTATTTCTTAGAAGAAGTGAAATTATTAGAATTAAAGATTTTATACAAGAAATAGTTTAATAAAATTTAGGCTTTGGAAGCTTAAGATAGAAATTCTTTTTTTTCTTGAAGTTTTTATGAAAAATCATTCTTTGATTTACAAGACCAATATTTTCGTATAAAATATAAAAACTTATTAATATTATAGGGGGAATAATTATTATAAGAGGAATATGAATTTTTTGCTCAAAGCGTAAGCATCTTTTACTAACATTATTAAGCTTAGAATATATAGTTTTAGGGGTATTTTTTATATTTTTTTTAATAATTAGAGGAGGGGTGTTATTTTATACCTTATTTTATCTAGTTTTTAGTGCTTGTGAGGGAGCTTTAGGTTTATCTATTTTAGTAACTATAAGACGAACTCATGGTGGGGATAATTTTAGATTATTTAATTTAAATTATGATAAAGTTTATTTTTTTGTTATTAAGTGTTTTGATGATTAAAAATTTACGTTTAATGTGATGGGAGCTATCAATATTAATTGTTGGGGGAATAATTTTATTAATAATTGAGGCTCCTTCAATAGAAAAATTTCATTATTTTTACAGAGAGTGGGGAATAGATTTTATGGGGTTTAGATTAATTATTTTATCTTTTTGGATTAGACTATTAATAATTTCTTCAAGAAGATTTATTTTAAAATCTAATTATTTTAAAGAATATTTTTTATGATTAATTATTTCTTTATTATTAGTTTTAATAGTTTGTTTTTTGACTATTAATCTTATATATTTTTATTTTTTTTTTGAAGTATCATTAATTCCTACACTTTTAATTATTATGGGGTGGGGATTTCAATTAGAGCGGTTACAGGCTGGGGTTTATTTTATATTTTATACCTTAACAGCTTCTTTACCTTTATTATTAAATTTGATTTATTTATACAGAATAAAAGGAGGGATAAATTTTAGTCTTGTTTCAACAATTTTAATAAAAGAATTTAGCGGAATAGTAGGGGGCTTAATAATATTAATGTTAATTATAGCTTTTTTAGTAAAGTTACCTATTTTTTTTGCTCATTTATGACTTCCAAAAGCTCATGTTGAAGCTCCGGTAGCAGGATCTATGATTTTGGCTGGGGTTTTATTAAAATTAGGGGGATTTGGATTATGCCGGGTTATACCTTTAATAAAAATAAATATCTTAAAGTATAGAGGTTATATAATTGGTTTAGGGATAATGAGAATGATTTATGTTGGATTTATATGTTGTCGATTAAATGATTTAAAGGCATTAGTAGCTTATTCATCTGTAGCTCATATAGGATTGGTTTTATCAGGATTAATTACTTTATTTAGATGAGGTATTAGAGGGGGCTTAATTATAATAATTAGTCATGGACTTTCTTCGTCTGGGTTATTTTGTATAGTGAACATATTTTATGAACGATTAAGAAGACGAAGTTTATTTTTTAATAAAGGATTATTAGTAATATTTCCTTCATTGAGTTTTTTAGTATTTATATTATGTGCAGCAAATATCTCAGCTCCTCCCACAATTAATTTAATAGGAGAAATTTTTTTGATATTGAGAATTATAGGCTTTAGAAAGGTAATAATAGTATTTTTTCCTTTAGGGTCATTTTTGGGGGCAGCCTTTACATTATTTATATTTTCATACTCACAACACGGGAAAAACTATTTGATAGGAATAAATTATTTAGGTGTCACAATAAATGAGTTACATAGCTTAATACTTCATGTAGTTCCTTTAAATCTAATTATTATAAAATCAGAATATTTTTTTATATGTTTAAGTAGTTTATAAAAAATAATAGATTGTGGAGCTATAGAAGGAGTTTCCTTTAAACAATTAAATATTTAAAAATTTCTTTTTATATTGGGGTTCTATTATTAGTGTTTAGAATTTTATCTTTATATATAGGGTTGAGTTATTATTATTTAGGGAGGGTTTTATTTATTGAATGAGAGTTGTTTACAATAAATTCGGTAGAGTTAATTATAACTCTCTTATTAGATTGAATAAGTTTGACTTTTATAGGGTTTGTAATAATAATTTCTTCAATAGTATTAATTTATTCAACTTCATACATAAGAGAGGAACTTTATTTTAATCGATTTATTTGATTAGTTTATTTATTTGTTTTGTCAATAGTTTTATTAATTATCAGCCCAAATATAGTTAGAATTTTATTAGGCTGAGATGGCTTAGGGCTAGTTTCTTATTGTTTAGTAATTTATTATCAAAATATAAAATCAGCTAATGCTGGGATATTAACAATTTTATCGAATCGAATTGGTGATGTCGCTATTTTGTTATGCATTTCTTGAATATTTAATTTTGGGGGCTGGAATTTTTATTATTTACCTTTTATATTTATAAGAAAAGAATTATGAGTGGTAGAGGTTTTAGTAATTATTGCAGCCTTGACTAAAAGAGCACAAATCCCGTTTTCTGCTTGATTACCGGCTGCTATAGCAGCCCCAACCCCTGTTTCTTCATTAGTTCATTCTTCAACTTTAGTAACGGCTGGAGTTTATTTGTTAATTCGGTTTAGAAACTTAATTGGGGTAAGAATAATTTTGTTAATAATTTCAGTATGAACAATGCTAATGTCTGGAATTAATGCAAACTTAGAAATAGATTTAAAAAAGATTATTGCATTATCAACTTTAAGCCAATTAGGGGTGATAATAATAACAATTTCAATTGGATTAGTGGAAATAGCTTTTTTTCATTTATTAAGACATGCTTTATTTAAGTCTTTATTATTCTTATGCGCAGGAGTTTTTATTCATGGAATGGGAGATATTCAGGATGTACGAGATTTAGGAGGGGTGAGATCAATAACACCAGTTACTTCAATATATTTTTTAGGGTGTTCATTGTCATTATGTGGGTTTCCTTTTTTGTCTGGATTTTATTCTAAGGATATTATTTTAGAAAATTATTTCATGATAGGGGGTTTAAATTATTTAATATACCTAATTATTTTATTAGCAATTTTAATAACAAGATTGTATTCTATACGTTTAGCTTATTTATTATTTTTTAAGCCTTTAGGTACTAAAAAGATGAATAATTTATGTGAAGATTTAATAATAATTATACCAATGAGATTATTATTTTACGCAGCTATCATTAGAGGTTCTTTAATAATATGGTGATTTATTCCTCCCTTATTAGTAATATTACCAATTTTAGTAAAAATAATAGTTTTTTTACTAACTATGTTTTTATTTATTGTAATAATAAAAATGTTAAAAAATTTATTAGTAGTTGAAAGAATTATGTTAGTAAAGGTAATAATATATTTGGGGGGTATAATAAATATATCCATATTATCTACTTACTTATTTATACCAGTGTTAAATTTAGGGTTGTTTGTGATAAAAAATTTTGATCAAGGATGACTTGAAGTTATAGGAGGTCAGGGTTTTATAAAAAAGGCTATAATTTATATGGGAGGAGGAGATAAATTAAATTATTTAAATTTAAAGGTTTATTTATCTTTATTTTTATTACTAATGATACTTGTCATGCTAATTCTCTGTTTAAATAGCTTATTAGAGCATGGTATTGAAGTTACTAAGGAAATTTTTAAAATTTTTAAACAATCTCTTAAATAAAATTATTGTTATAATGAAAATATAAAGTTTTAAATAAACTATAAGAGAAAAAGAAAAACGGAGTTTAACCGCTTTATTTAAAGTTAGCAGCTTAAAAATAACTTATTCTTTTATTGAAAGGAGAAAGTCTCTTAGTTTCATTAACAATGAAATACTATAATTAGCTTCTTTCAATAAGGATATTAATCAAGTTCTAGGCCGAAACTAGATGCAAATTTTGCTTCTTAAGAAAGAATAACCTTAGTACCTTTTGGATGCAAACCAAATGTTATAATTAACTACATTCCTTAAATAAATTATTTCGGTCAAAATAAAGCTCCTTGATTTCATTCATGAAAAAGTCCTAGAATTAAAATAATGATAAAGAAAGAAGTAAGGAATAATCAAGTTAAAGAGTATTTAATTTGAAAGATTACAGGGATGGGTATAATTAATGTAATTTCTACATCAAAAATTAAAAAGATAATAGCAATTAGGAAGAATTGTATTGAGAAGGGGGCTCGGGAAAAAAATTGTGGGTTGAATCCACATTCAAATGGGGATAGTTTTTCACGGTCGTTAAAGGATTTATTACCAAGAAAAGAATTTAGTATAATTATAATAATAGAGATAATAGTTGAAATTAAAAAGATAGCTATTATTACATTTTTTCTTGAAACTATAAAGTTGGAAGCTTTAGGTACTAAATATACTAAAAATGTAAGATCCTCATCAATAAATAGATATATATAGAAATAATCAGACTACATCAACAAAGTGTCAGTATCAGGCTGCAGCTTCAAATCCAAAATGATGATAGGAGGAAAAATGGTTAAAAGTGTGACGAATAAGGCATACTAGTAAGAATGAGGTTCCAATAATTACATGAAGACCATGGAATCCAGTGGCAATAAAGAATGTTGATCCATAAGCAGAATCAGCGATAGAGAATGAAGCTTCCTTATATTCAAAGGCTTGAAGAATAGTGAAGTAGATTCCAAGAATAACCGTGATTATAATTCCTTGAAGAGATTGTGAATAATTTTTTTCTATAAGACTATGATGAGCTCAAGTTACTGAAACTCCTGAGGATAGAAGAATAATAGTATTAAGAAGAGGTACTTGAAGAGGGTTAAAGATTTCAATCCCATGAGGGGGTCACAGAAGACCAATTTCATTAACTGGGGATAAACTTCTATGGAAAAAAGCTCAAAAGAAGGAGAAAAAAAATAGAACTTCAGATGTAATAAATAAAATTATACCTCAACGTATTCCTTTAATAACAATAATAGAATGGAGGCCTTGAAATGTTCTTTCTCGAGAGATATCACGTCATCATTGGTAGGTGGTGAGGATAAGGGTTATTATCCCAATAATTATCAGGGAAGGTTGAAAAGTGTTAAATCATGAAACTATTCCTGAGGTAAGGATAATAGCTCCAATAGCAGCAGAGAGAGGTCATGGACTTTGGTCAACCATATGGAAAGAATGCTTTGATTTAATTATCATAATTAATATGAGCTTTCACTAGAGTACAGGGAGGATAGGACAGCAAATACATATGATTGAATAATAGCAACAGCAGATTCAAGAGTTAAAAGAATTATTTGAGTAATAAGAAGGATATATAAAGTAATAAAATAGGCGTTAGATGTTTGATTACCAAGAAGAGTTATAAGGAGATGGCCAGCAATTATATTAGCAGATAAACGAACAGCTAATGTAAGAGGTCGGATTAAGTTACTAATGGTTTCAATAATTACTATAAAGGATATTAGAGCATTTGGGGTACTTTGAGGAACTAGATGAGCTAGTATATGGTTATAAAAATTAAATCACCCATAAACTATAAAGGATAATCATAGGGGAAGAGATAAGGCTATAGAAAAAATTAAATGGCTTGATCTTGTAAAAATATAAGGGAAAAGTCCTAAAAAGTTATTAAATATAATTATGGATAGAAGTGAGATAAATAAAATAGCTCTTCCTAAAGACTTATTTGGGCCTAGAAGAATATTAATTTCGTTAAATAATTTTATGAAGATAGTTTTGATAAAGAAGGAAATTTGGGTAGGGATTAACCAAAAGATTGGGGGAATGAGGAATAAGATAGTAAATGAACTTAATCAGTTAGAATATGATTGGATAGAAGAAGCGGGGTCAAAGATTCTAAACAAATTAGTTATCATTTTCAAATATTTAAATTAGCTGATGAAATATATTTATTCTCTTTAAGGGAATCGAAGTTATTAATGGAAATGTAAAAAATTTTATTAATACATGAAATAAAAATTAATACAAATGATGAAAAAAGTATTAACCAGTTTATAGGGGCTATTTGAGGAATTGAAAGTTAACTTTAATTAATTCAAGCTTGACATACTTATGTTATATAATATTAACTAAACTTACCATTAAAAATATTTGTTAATTTAATATAATGTGGTTTAAGAGACCATTGCTTACTTTCAGCCATTTAATGAAATAATTTTTTTTATTCATTTAATGAAATAAGATGAGGGGATAGCTTCTATAGTAATCGGTATAAAACTATGGTTAGTTCCACAAATTTCTGAACATTGACCAAAGTAAAGACCTGGGGAGTTACATAAAAAATTAATTTGATTTAATCGACCAGGAACAGCATCAGCCTTTACCCCAAGTGAAGGAATGGTTCATGAATGAAGGACATCAGCAGCGGTAATAAGATTACGAATTTGGGAGTTGATAGGAATTGAAATTTTGTTATCTACATCTAAAAGACGGAAAGAATTAGGACTTGATGAATCACTTAAGTAAGAATCAAGCTCAATATCATTAAAATCTGAATACTCATAGGATCAGTATCATTGGTGCCCAATAGTTTTAATAGTAATATTAGGGGAATATACTTCATCTAATATGTAAAGGAGTTTAATTGAGGGTAAACCAATTAAGATTAAAATTAATGATGGGGAGACAGTTCAAAATAGTTCTAATTGTTGTGATTCAGTTATAAATTTATTAGGAGTGACAGAAACAAATATTGAGATTAAAGAGTAAGAAATAATTGAAATAATAAGAATAATTAAAGTTATAGTATGATCATGGAAAAAAATTAGTTGTTCTATAAGGGGGGAATAAGCATTTTGAAACCCTGAAGATAGCCACGAAGGAATTTCTAAAAAAGATAAATCTTATTAATGGATTTTAAGCCCATTGCACTTGTCTGCCATTTTAGAATGATGCTAATAAAGATAATTCATTATATGTATGATCAGAAGGAGGATAAGCATGAATTCATTCAATGAAGGTGGCAGATTGGTAGTAGGAAATTACTGGACGGTTTGATACTATTGATTCTCATAGAATAAAGGCGAAGAATAAGACTGCTAAGAAAGAAGTGTATCTTCCTATGGAGGAAACAATATTTCATGATGTGAAGGCATCTGGATAGTCAGAATAACGTCGAGGTATACCATTTATTCCTAGGAAATGTTGGGGGAAAAAAGTTATGTTAACCCCAATAAATATTGAAAAGAATTGAATTTTTAATCATTTAGGGTTTATTGAGGATCCTATAAATAGAGGAGCTCAATAAATTAAACCTCCTATAATAGCAAACACTGCTCCTATAGAAAGGACATAATGAAAATGAGCTACTACATAATAAGTATCATGAAGAATAATATCAAGGGATGAATTAGCTAGAATAATTCCTGTTAATCCCCCTATAGTAAATAAAAAAATAAAACCAATCGATCATATAAGAGAGGGGGATAAGTTTAGATATGAGCCTTGAAGGGTTGCTATTCAGCTAAATACTTTCACCCCAGTAGGAATAGCAATAATTATAGTTGCGGCAGTGAAATAGGCTCGTGTGTCTACATCTATTCCTACAGTAAATATATGGTGAGCTCATACAATAAATCCTAATAAACCAATTGCTATTATAGCATAAATTATTCCAAGTTGACCAAATGTTTGTTTTTTACCAC
>JAQGCB010002047.1:0-12518 GCA_034698835.1 Protaphorura tricampata
TGTGTGGTGGCGTAAGTTACGTACGTACATAATCTCAAGATTAAATTCAAACACCGCCGAGTGAAAATTCTCCATACATATTATCATTCTGGTAGTTTGAAGTGAAAGTTGGGACACAAAGTAAAGAGTAAATATTAAATTGTGAAGTGGAAAGGTGGACGGAGCGGAGTATGTAGATTGTGGAATCTACGACTGACTGACTACTTATGCAAGGAGATGCAGATGCAGATGCAGAAGCACAAGGCAGTAAGCAGATGAAAGAGAAAGAGGATAATAATCATACATGAGGATGGGGCTACCATGCATGCCCGCGGATGAAAATGACTACGTAATTTCCTCCGGGACTTAATCCACCACCAGCCCCATCACGGGCACCGGCACCGGCAAATCCGCATAGTTTCACTTTCACTTTGTCCAATTTTCATTCTCGCATCTTCCTGAACTCTCATAGTTGTTTAACCGAAAATGAAATAATCCTTTTGAGCTTCTGCACACATATATGGACACACACACACATACGAACACTCAACCCATCTACCCACACATTCTATTCTATTTCCGGGCGCACCATCAGAATAACCGGTAAAAACCAATTTCTCGGACATTTGTATTTGTGTGTACTTCCGGGTGAAAGTGAATTCCATATATACTGTATATGTGTGTGCACGCACACATGCCCAAAATCTACATAGTCTACATACCTCCATGGGAATTTGCGATTTCCTCATCATTCACTTGTGAATTTTTCACTGCTGCTCACATTCATTCTCCCAAGGCAAACGTAAACCGAATCTGGTTCTAGTCATCATTCCAATTCCAATTCCAAAACCCCCAACTCTTTGACTCTGTCTGAGCGTGCATACATATATCATACATCATACATACGGTTGTGGATTTTTTTTCTCCTTCTTCTGTGAAATAATATATTATGTACGTACGTTCTGTTCCGTTCCGACGTTATTTCATCTATGTAAGGAGGAAGGAATGAACATTATGTACATAAGGGGTAGGAGTGCAACAATAGAACTGGAATATTACAATGGGAGTTTCTATTGTGCCTGACTCCCTCGTCTTCTCTTCGACTTCTTCATAACCAAGGCAAGGGAAAGGAGTTGATTTTAACCCAAAGAAATACTGTCCCAACCCAACTCAGCGTAAGAAGTGAATTCCAATTTCCCAAGTTGTGGAAAAAAAAAGAGAAGGACGAAATTGAATTCTTTACCATGGTATGGAAAAAGTGAAATGAAAATGCTGGGCCATGGTGCCAAAAGTAGAAGTAGAAGTGGAAGTACAGTAGTAGCAGTAGCCGTAGTCGCTGCCTCAATGTTAGGAACTTGGTAATGGCGTGGGAAGAATTGAGACGAAACTCTATCACCATCCCATGCGGAATACACTAGTAGTCGGATTTTCTACTGTACGGACGGATTCTACTGATGCCCCGACTCGACTCTCCTCAAGGAAGCACAAAGAAATGGAAATATAAGTGTTGTAATAGGAAGTCTCCCAAGAGAAAGTAAGAGAAAGTTGGAAGTTGTATGTATTGCGAATATGTACGTACGTACGATGAACATACTGTACTCGTACCATTGACACGGTTTTAGTTCTGACTTCTACATGTAATGTAGAGGAGAACAAGAAAAAAAAACGAAATTGCAAATTTTGGGAGTCTACGAGTCGAGTCTAGACGAGAGTACGAGTAAATGCTGATTTCTTTTCTTTTTGTCTGACTCACCCTCCTCAATAAGACACATGCAAAGTACTCCTCACGTCCTTCCCAAATTGTGATCTGAGAGAATAACAACCGGGTAGTTTACGTTAATATTGTGTGTATGTGTGTGTGGGGTGGTCCTCCTGTGGAATGAATAAACCGAATTCGGAGTGAAAGGAATAACTTGAGAGTCGACGAAGAAGACGACGACGACGACGACGGTCGGTCGAAGGTAAGATATTACTTTTGTCCTTTCTCCATGATTTCTCTCCTTTCTTTTTCTTATTTTTTTCTCTTCTTCTTCTTTCTCCCTCTGTTTTTTTTATATGCGGCTGGCTAAAGTTTCTCAAGTTTTTTCTCATCTCCGGTTTACTCCTTCAGGTTTTTATCTTTTTATGTACATACATATAAGTATACGCGCGAACATGGGTTGGGTATTGGGGTTTTGGGCTTGGTCTGGTTTTCTTTTTTTCTTCTTAGAGTCAAGCGTCGCGTCGAGGGAGTAAGTGTAACAAATGGAGTGTGACAAAATGGGCATTTGTATTAAAATGATATCGATTCTTTATCTCCTAATGGGTTTTCAGTTTCCGAAAAGGTTCTTGGAGTAGGAGAGAAGTATGGGAGAGAGAGAAAGAGAAAGCAGTTGGTGAAACTTGATGCTTGGCTGGCACGGTCTTATTGTCTGTTTATTTGACACTTAATGTAAAGGATGGAAGGAGAGAAGGAAAGGAAATTAAATTTCGTGATGTTCTAAAGATTCGATTCCAGGTTCAGAGTTTCTGTAACTCTTGTGTGTGTGTGTGTGTACGTGTCTTGGCATGGCAGGATCGACTGAGAGTGTCTTCACATAATTCCAATCAAAGATAAAACAAACCCAACACAGAAGTTTGTAATTTATTACGGAAAATCCGTTTTGTAAGGGGTGAAATCCGGTCAATGATGGTGATGGAGAATACAAAAACATAGTTTCAGGAAGTTCTATAACTTCAATGATTTAGTATGATGTTCACACGTGCTTCTCAAGTTATCATTGTAGTTGGTGTGAAAAATAACTTGTTGGGTGGGAACAAAAATTATTCGGTAGCATACCGAGGTATGCATCATTCATTTAGACTACATAAACATTGAAAACTATTGTGGGTAAAACTACCCATGCTACAAACTTCGTTAGAATGAAGGAAATCGTGTAATTTGTGTCAAATATCGTTCATCATTCAGATTCAGGCAGTGTACGTTAATTTGCCGGTTTCGTTACGGTCGGGACACTATAACCACTCTGTAGTCAAAACATTTGGAAAATAATTACTCGTGCTTATACAACGCGGTGCACTGCTGCTGATCTCATTTTCACTTTTATTCTGCTCACAACATAAGAATTCCAAGGAAGGCATCAAAAAACTGAAAGACCAATGCGTGCATTTCATAAATCCTGGCCGGACCGTATATAATTTGACCTGATAAATATAAAACAAAATCTATAACAGATATTTCGGCAGAATGAAATTTCATGCAGATCGTCACTACTGCAGAATTCTTTAAAACTATGCAAATTTACTGGTGTTTTCATTACCATCTTACTGAAATACATCAGATTAGATTCCATTATAGTTTCCAAGTATTGTATCATCATTTTTATCAGTCATCTCAAGGCAATTTTGATATACATATACAATGCAAAATTGTCCATTAGGTTTTCCTATTACTACGCAACATATTTAGAACCTGAACTCTGGTAGGCTTGCCCTGATTACTAAGGATATTTTTCATAGGTTCAATGGAAAGTTTACCAATTGTCTACGGGAAAGACTGGATAATGAGTGACTACATGCCTCACAGACGAATGTCAGTCAATGGGCGTATTTCTTATTATCAACATCATTAAGGAATTATTACTGCCATTCTCGTATATTAGGAATTTTTATTGCCGAGAAAATGCCTCACACATGCACATATTCATGGAGAAAATGAAAGGTCAAAATTGCTGGATGAGTAAGTACAATAATGAAATGAATGAGCGAAGCCTAATGGAACCTTTCTCAATCATTTTGCTCCTAACTGTCGAAGTATTTTTAGAACAGGAGATGAGTTTACAAATTACATTACAATGGGAGAGACACGTGTTACGATATAATATGTTGTACCCGGCCCAGCCATACAAAAAAAAATTAATCCGTTTTCCGAAAGCAAATAGAATTCGTCTGAACGAATGGAAATGTAAACACAGATTTTCACTCGGATGAGGAATTTGAGTTTGATGTTGTCAAACTGTACGTAATATGCCCCGTGTTATGTTACATGAGACAGATGTAGTATTCTGTGTTTCAAATCAATTTACGAATTCATGTTTAGGAACAGAGAGACGGGGTTGCTGGAGGGCACACTTCAGCATATTACGAGTATCAGGCTACTTCAAAACCATTAAACTTTCATTTTAGTTTCTTGCTCACCCTAGACGTACGAATTGTTTGTGCAATTTACCATATAACCCTTTACATGCAGAACAGCAGTGTTCCAAATATATTGTCTTACTATTATCTGAACAACCGAAAGAGCTGGATGGAAATTAGAATATATGAAACTATACATTCACATTTTGCATAAGACAAGTACATTGGGACCCTCTTGTTCAATTATGTGTAAACCTTTGCGGAGACAGATGAATAAATAGTACATTGGTGGGAATTCCATCTCATAACCTAATGGAATCTGTTCTGAGATATATTGTTTAATAAAACATCTTGAAAAAATAAACGAAGGTCTACTTTTAATTTAAAACTTGAATATGGACACATCATAAAAATGGTAGAAAAATAAAATCTCTCGTTTTCGTCCGGGCTAGAGTTTAATGCTTTTCAAGAAACTAAAATGAAATTACAAGTTTTGATAAAATGTAACATTGTAATATTTTAGTCAATTCCGCTCTCAGATTCTAGAGAGAAAAAATACGTTAAAAATATTGTAAAAAATACTATAATTATTTCCCTGGAAAATTGAGGCTATAGTAATTTTTGGTTTTGTACTCTTTTATTGAGTCTACACTATGAACAGTTATTCTTTCACTGTCATGCTTTATTGATGTCTCTCCATTTTGCCATTTCTGACTGGGCTGAAACTTGAATAGCTCAGCATACTAACCAATCATTTCTACCACGATTGTGTAGGAATATGTCAATCAAATTCAGTTAGAAATAAATCTTTACAATATTTCTATTGCACGACACACCAGGGACATTCTAGGAAATAACAATTAAAGTTATCTCTTTCATAAGAACATGTAGAAACTGTTGGAGGTCAAATCAATCTCCTGTCAGCTCAAAGTCCGACTGTCCAACACCAGCCGTGCTGACAAAATCTGTGTGACCAAAGTAAGTAGCACGTAGTTTGGAGAAAAACTGTAAATCATTCCAAAACAAAATTGATGTGACTCTTCTCTCTTCGGAGTCTTTGTGTAATAAACTTTGCATGAATGGTCATGTCATGTCATTTTGGTCTTCTCAAAGGCGTACAGGGATACATAGGCTCATACTAGAAATGGAAATTGAAAGGTAGTAGTACTGGGTGGAATCAGAATGGATTACATTTCGTTGCACAGCTCGGCCACATTATTCCTTCACTCTCTCCCTTTGCCTTTGCCATTGCCATGGCCATGTGGAGAAAAGGGAGAAAGCTCAAACTCAGTTCAGTTCAGTCGTGGAGAAGAGTCTCTCTGTAAATGGCTCCAATATTTTATATTCATACGCTAATATCTATTCATAGCTGTAAAAATCTCATGAATCCTCAATCGGCTCAAAATTGCTGTCATAGTCTCTTCGTCCTAGTCATGGAGAGGAAGGATTTATATGGTAGGAATGGAATCCTGAAAATCCAATGCAATGATTTGATGGCGAAAGGCCAGTTTCTCTCTTTATTTCTTGATTAATCGTAGTGCAGGCACATACAGGCACACAGGCTCCTCAAAATGAAGAGTGTAGACAGGACCCTCGTATTGATGGTCCAATAAATCAGAGCTCCATTACCCGCATATATATTTTATAAGTACACACGCACACACATATGAATTGATTATTTTAAGTAATTCTTCGTATCAGGACACCACCACTGTGCGGGTGCGGGTGTGACACATACGCACACGCAAAAATGATCAAGACCCGTAGAAAGCTTGGCACGACACGGGACACACGATGTATGAATGAATGAATAATTTATTTTCATTTTTCCTAGGAACCCACCAGGAGGATAAAGGACACAAATACTGTACGTGCTTTGGTGGCGATGGTGTGGCCCTCTGGAAAACTCACGTTGTCCTCTGTGACCATCATCCTGACCTGTTTTTTGTCTGCACCGTACGCCATTAATCCAGGTACTGTCGGTTTGCCTTTGAAAAAACATTAATTTTACCTTAAACTCATATGGTACTGGCACTGCTGGTGGCAGGTAGGCTTGTGCCATAAGGGGTTTTAACACTGACACGATTGGGTCTGATCGTGATATCGTGAATGGCACTATAATTTTATCCCTTGGTGAAATTACTGGAGCAATGTGTGTGAGTATGAGCGATATATGTCGCTTCGGATCGTTGGATTTTATTTTTTGGGGTCTGTCGGTCGGTAAGAAGTTATAAGCGAAGCTGTACGTACGTCCGTGGTGGTGTAATCGGATTTTCTCCTACTACTACTACTTTTTCTTTCTTCGTCTTGAAGAAGAGAACGATTATGTCATATGGTAGTCGTAGGTATTGTATCGCATGACATCACCTTTTTTCCAGTTTTTTTTTCTTAAGAAATAAAAAAGACACTCTGACGTGTGTGTGTCTTCCCTTTGAAGAAAAAAAAACCTCAGAGGTAATATATGACATGGGAAAGCCTTTAGACACAAGTCTCTCTTTCCCTTCCTCCGTAATCTATAATCTTTCATGGTTCAAGAGAGTTCAATTCCAAAGGGACAATAAAAACTCTGGGAGTTTCAGGGAGGGTATATAGGGAAAGAAGAACGTGAAGAAATTGAAAAGAAATTCTGTCACAGTGAACCCCTTTACTACTTGTTACAAGCGTAGGATTATATATGAAGAGAAGAAAATGAAAGGTTCGTTCGTAGTCGTACGTACAGCGTACATGTGTATCTACATGGATAAGAAGAAAAATACCGAATGGGAGAGTTGAGCTGAAAAATTGTGAGGGAAGAACAAATGCAATGAATCCATCCTAACCCGTCTAGGCAGGCAGGCAGGCAGGCATGGAGGGCTTTCACCAGTGAAAGGAAAAGAAAGAACGGAAAGATTTTTTATGGATATTTCTTTATAATTAATGTGCGGTGTCTGTCGCCAAATGGAGATGGATTCAACTGACATCATGTACTTTCAGATGAGTCGTAAATGACGATAATGTTGTACTAGACTGGAGTGGAATCCGATTTTAAGTGTCTATATATGTTTATGGCTTCGATTCAACTCCATTCTCTTGGAATGTAATGTTATGTAATTGCAACTTTTGACAAGGAAACCATTTTTTGTGTAAGAACGAATCTGATACGTCAAGTTCTCTGAGCTAAAGTATCACCGAGAAGTATTTATTCAAAGTTTTAATTCTCTGCCATAAAATTCAGAAACAATACAATTTTTACTAAAGAAATCTCAACCAAATCGATAATGCACATATAACTGGTAACAAGAAATCAGAAAACATCCCGGCCAAAACTTTAACCGTGTCTTAATTTTTACTTGAAAAGTGGTTTCCTTGTGAGGGAAAACCCCAAAATAATGGGCAAACGATATATAGCTCACAATGGGAACATTGATTATCAGTAAAATATAAGCCTTTAACCGGGTCGAGATTCTCATGCCGAAAATTGGCAATACTGCAAGAATTTGTTCGGAAATATTGACAAAATTTTAAAATTTAAGAACTGCAACGTAGAAAATTTGTAAATGCGATAGCGAAATGGAAACCGAACGGTCGTTCCTTTATAGAAACTATGTACGCCTATCTTTGACTTTGAGTTACGATAAATGTCAATTAGTGGAGAGAAACTAATCGAAGCCTTAATTGTTTTATACAGGGTGTAAATGTATTCGATTCACGAATACTTTTGGGAAAGATTGGGGAGTCTTCAGTAGCCCAGACTATCCGAATGCCTACCCCCGAGGAATACGTTGTCTCTTGTACTCATTTCAAGCGCCTAAGGACTACATTGTTCATATTGTATTGGACAAGTTTCATCTTCCTCCACCTTCATCACAAGGGTAAGTACAGAATACAGTGTTTTTTTTAGGAATTCGTTCAATATAAATTATAACTCCGGTGGTATGCACTTTAATTTACCAGATTTGTTTTTGTTGATGAATGAACCACGAACCTGTAAATTCATTAATCCAACAATCCGTGTTTAAATTATATGAAATGACGTACGAGTGAGTACAATCATAATTTTAATTAAGATTTCTATCAGGGATTGAAGGTTGAATTGGATTCGAAGAGTCTAAAATTAGCTTCTTCATAAATTTCGATTTAAAATTACCAGTCGGAATTTAATGCGAGTCTTTCTAATTTAAGCTAATCTCCTGTGTCTCACCCGAACGTATTTGAAAGGAAAGGATTCTAATTTTGAGTCGTACGTATAAAGGCCATGTTGTCAATGTCAGAGAAAATTATGTAGACGAAGAGAAAGGAAAGGATGTCCGTAGAGAAAATGTATGTCTGTCGGTTAAATAATTGCATTTTGGGTTTCAATCTAATTAAGTGTCAAGTAGTCAAAACGTGATTTCACTTCCTTCTCTCAAGTCATGCGTCACTACAGCCATACGGGTGGAACTGTGCGTATTCGTCATCCGGGTCTCAGATAGGACGGGAATAGTTAAGTTAACTGTGACTGGTACATCTAAGTGTATTTATAGAGACTCATATTATTCTATGCACCGAATTTTCAGAATCCATGTTCTATCAAAGTAGATTCCTCCACTTTCACTGCAATACATACAATACAGTGTAGCAGAGGCAGGGTAGTGGCCTTCCCTTGTGAGCCTGACTTGGCCGGGTATCCGAGTTGCCTAGTTTTTTCTCTTCTTTTCACTTGACTGGACCTTTGATCTCTCTGTTTATTTGGACTTTATTTTTCATCCAATTCTTACTTATTTTTCTTATTCTAGCTAACCCTTCCCTTCCATTCTTCCCGTTTCCCCGCATATTATATCAAACACATAGTCACTACAGAGATACATTGTACTTTGTTACGTTACATATGGAACGATGAAGGGAAAAGGATCCCTTTTGTTTCGGTTCGTTGGACTCCTTCGCTGACCGTATGCGTACGTACACGCCTCAGACTGCTTGGACTTTCTATTCAGTCAAAAAGGGAAAGTCCAAGTCCATAGACGACTTGACTTGACTTGGCCAGGATGAGAATGATCTATTACCTAGTTCTTCTCTACTACTGGAAGTTCATATTTCTGACTGACTAGACTCCTTTTCCTGCTGCCTTTAGTTTACGGGAATTCTATTCTGAGCACATCTCAGGTTCGTATATTTAGTTAAAATGCCCGGGAGCAAACCAGCCCGAGTCTCCCTGACTTTCTTGCTCTACTTATTGTACAAAAGTTAAGCTGCTTGACTTATCCTGCCTTACCTGCGTGCCCTGCCCTCCCCTGACTCCACTCTTATTGACGTGGACAATACTCTCCACTGTCTACACACACACACACAATGGTAGTCTGAGGAGAAGTTAAGAAGTTACTTATTTACTTCCTTCGGAGCTCTAGGGAATTTTGCACGTGAGGGCTCGAGTGGAACTACTCACTCGGAAACTTGAGTTCAGAGGCTTTATTCGTGTTAATTCGCAATAATCATAATGAAATAGAAATAGCATTGTGATAAGAGGGGCAGGCGATAAGAAATGTTACTGTCGAAAGCTATAAATTAAATTTGCCCAAATAGAAATCGAATGTTTGCCCCGGATGTCTGATAAGTAAGAAAATAAATGAACACATGAACACATAAGATGGGTGAATGTAATTCCCAATGAGACATTTGTTGAAAACAGAAAACAGACCAGCACTTCTCCCATGTGTGAATGCAGTCTAAAGTTGGCGTGATGATTTCAGAAATCGAAATATTTCTATTGTTAGTATTGCCGTCAAATGCTATAAATTTTTATTGTCCTGATAAGATATGTTGAGACAGCAGATGTCATAGCGGTGGGAGGAAATATTACGATGTCCAAGTATAATTGTGAGTACATTTCATAAAAGACAGTCAAACTCAAAGGCACTAGAAAATAGAAACACTATTCAGATTCAGAGAACATTCTTGGTGGATCCTCAATTATTTTGCCATCTAATGTTATACGCTTGATATCTTGCATCTCTAATTAATTGGAATAGAAAGAATTATACAGAATGTAGGACAATCAATGGACAAATACGTTGAATTAATAGACAAATAGAAAAAATTGCTGGCCTAGTACGGAATATTTTCCGTTTTATTTGCATTAGTGTCTTTTCTTTTACTGTGTCTAATTTTTATAAGCCACATTTTGCGTGAATTAATTCATCAGATCTAAAAAGTGAACCATTCTGGAGTAATCAAATTAAACCATCAACATTAATTGGTTTGTACCAGAATACCACGACGAAATGAATTTCTATGAATGTTACATATGAAATGTGCGACCCAGTTTCGTCCACGTTTATTATTCTACACTATGTATTCTTGTTTTGTTTTGACAGGTGTGGAACGGGTGATTTTTTGAAGTTTTTCCTACATTTGGAAGAAGACGGAGTGAATGAGTTGACACCTTGGAATTCTGTTCTGTGTGGACGCTCGAGTAATCAATCTTTTTACAGTTCCTCACGCCATTTAATCATCCAATTTCACTCAAAAGCAACCCGACCGTCTTTGAGCACGAGTAGTGGGAGCAATGTTCCTCCACTCAGTTTCATAGGTCACTTCCGATTCCTTAATTCGAGTAAGTGCCACTTTCCTTAATCGACCTTTTCTTCCTAAGGCATCCCCCGCGCCGCGACACACACACACACACCCAACGCACTGCTGCTTGACACACCACAAACGCTTTTAAATTTTAACTTCAAAGTGTCCAATCGCACTCACATTTTGGAGTCGCATCACAACCCACTCCAGATGTTCCGCTTCGTTTCCATATATCCATCCAAGGAATCACTCAAACCCATTGTTTTCTATTTTTTATGTACCAGAGGATCCCATCAAATATCAAATGTCATGCACAAGCGCCTGTGACCCTGTCATCGGCGTATAAAGTAACGAGGCATACAAAAAATGCATTAACAAATTGTAATTTCACCATATTTTTTAGACACCCGGTTCGGGTTCGGCGGGTAACAATTTATACGCTAAAACTTGTACCAAATCTTGTCGCCTCTCGTATTTACATCTGAGTTCTGAATGCGGTATTTTTAGGGAAGTTTGTGATACTGTTAGAAAAACGCGAACAAATGAACCGGTTCTTACCTAAGACCCGGGTATTGATTATTTACGACCTAATTTTGTTCCTGAAGCGAACTAACAGGAAATCGTTATTTTGTATCTGTTTCCCTACCAAACTTTTGGACACATCGTATACGTAGCTTAGACCTTAACTCCCAACTGTCCAATGTCTAAACTAATTTTCTCAAGTGGGTTCCCATAATGACCTCATGATTCATGAGGTTATACGGATGGGTCAACCGTTGCATTGCATTGCATTGCCGTGTTGGATCTCAATCTCCAGCAGCTACTTTCTCCACGCTCTCATTTTATAACTTGTAGCTAACTAATCAGGTTCGCGTGTTCAGATGAGACAGTCCCTGTGAGAAAAAAAATAGACACACATGTGAAATGGTTTTGCCTTAGCACTCCTGGCATCCACATGCACACGTACACGATTACTGTCTCCGAGGGAAAAAGGAAGGGAGACTAAGCTCTTAATCAGACTCGGTGACATAACAGAGATGAATCGGGTCTATAAAACTCCTACGACCCCATAAAAGACACAAAAAAAGTTCATCAGACAGCAAACGCAAACAAACAAAAACGGAAGAAAAAGTTAATTTAATTCGCTAAAGAACTTTTACTCAAGAGGGTCATGCCAAAACGGACCAACTCCTTTAAGAATTCACTACGTCTTCCGCGTAGTCGTAGTCGTAACTAGTCAGTGTATATTTTCTTTTCTGGACAGGAGGGCAGGGCAGGGCAGACATGGCAGACAGAGTAAGGGGCAGAAGATTTTTATTTAATTTATGAAAGGGAGTTAGTAGAAGTCGGAAGTACTTTGGACGGGATGAGATGGTCTTAATTCCGTACGTACTACTCGTCGGATTAATTATTCAAACAGCTCCAGACTGAACGGTCATTAATTTGTGCTAGCTTATTTATCCCCTGGGGTTCTAATTACGTCACGCCTACAAGAGATTCTTAAGTTGACTGCCTGCCTTCACCATTTTCAATACTACAATCATGAGCATTCCTCCATCCCTCGCTACATTCCAGACAAGTTCCATATGCATACAGAGATGGGTCAATTACATTCAAAATGTAATTTACTACAAATTACAAATTCCCTCTAAATATTTGAAATCAATTAATTACAATTACAATTACATGGACTTTTTCTGGAAGTAATTAATTACAATTACAAGTAATTGGATGTTTCAGCGAAAGTAATCTACAATTATGTAATTGTACCAGACCCGATGCCCGAAAAGCTCGATCTCCTTCTTCAGAATGTATTTGCAGTTTTTCAATTACAAATTACAAATTACATGACCGAAATTTCAAATTACAAATACAAATTACAAATTACATTC
>JAQGCB010002048.1:0-12518 GCA_034698835.1 Protaphorura tricampata
TAGGTTTTTTCGCGGGTTTGGCAGGTTTCTCATCCTCATCGTCCAATAATAATCCCCCATCTGCAATGATAGGCATCCCTGTGATATCAGAAATACCTTCATAGGTACCAAGTAAATATAAAATAAATATGTTCAATATTGTGGATGAAGTACCAATAAGACATAGCAGGGTTATCCAGGTATACAAATTCATGATGATATTACTAGTTCAAACCTCCGAAGCAAACTACGACTCTCACTTTGGTAAGTAACTTTCTCGAGCACATAGAATTAAAAGTAATAAAAAAAGGAAGGTCGCTTGAAATCGAAAGGCATATGAATTTTAGATTGAAAAGTGTGAGTCATAGTCACTCGCAGCTCACCGAGAGTACGTACAATCAACAATGGAACACAAAAGGCCTTGTATCAAATGACATAAAATTCGAAGAATTATTACCCACACCACACACTTACTTATTTTATCAAGTCATAAAAAAGCTATATTAAAAAATTATGTAGACTTTTTATGGACTAAATCGAACCGCGGTCGAATTCTTGAATTGGTGAACGATTAAATTATTGGAAGCAGTTTCTATGCATACTTTTCAGAGACGAATTTCTGTGGAATATGTATATGATCTCAGAAAGGTAACCCTACCAGTAGGAAGACATTCAGTTGAGAAATTACGAATTTTTAGACCCACACACATAACCCAACCTATACGATCCGAGAAGGGAGCCGGTAATGGTAGCTGTTTGCTCTCTTCCAGGCTTGTACGAATTTTGTAGATGAGATTTTTCAAAGTATTTTGTAATGTTTTCATTTCAAATGAAAAATTTGGACGACATCTTTTCGAGGGCATGCCAGGGCATCCGGAAAAAAATAGGGCGTGTCAAGGTCAATTGAACTAAACTCCTTTGCATTTATTACTTCAGATTAATTTCGACTGTACATTTCTCGAAAGAAAGTTTATTTATATGATTTGATTACAATTCCTGAGAATGAAATTGTAAATTAACCCAATGGATTAAAACTGTCGGTACTCGGTTTGGAGACTTGGCCAAGGGTCCTAGGATCTGGTTTTCCTTGTTTCAATTTGTTAGCGGGTGGGATTTTGTCTGGACATGCGACTCCACTTGCTTTAACAACGATTTTTGCATACATTCCTGACTGACAGTTTTGACAAGCCCCGCCTCCAGTTTCGCAATGGTATGTCACATTTGCCTATTGTTTTAAAACAAATATTTCAGTAATTGTGCTATTTTATCCACCGTCCACATTAAATTATAAGTCTTTTCGCTTACAACGGCTGTAAATTTATGGGTCCACTTTGCACCACTTCTGAGAACCTTAGAATGAAATCCGCCTTTCTTCATCACACACTTTTGATCCCAACTAATTGACTCAGTCACGGTATGTGTGATTTGATCCAACCCTTTTGTTGCAACTCCCTCCCCTGAAAAGAAGTAAAAATTGTTCCTGTGTTTAAGTACTATGAATATAAATCCATAAGAATACAACTCACAATTGAAGACAACCGTTTCACCCACATTGATGGTCAGGACATCCGGGTCATATGAAAGTGTAGGTCCAACACGAACGAAACGTGTTTTACACCCAGGAAAATCTAAGTCAACCTCACCGCCAGCGCCATCTGCTTCACCCTCCACTTCACCGTCGGGGCCTTTAACAGGTTTGCCAGGTTTGCCAGGTTTGCCAGGTTTATCAGGATTGTCAGGATCATCAGGGTCACCGTCCTTTTTGACAGGTTTCTTGACATCGTCAAATAAACCCCCATTTGCAATGATAGGCATCCCTGTGTATAAAAATCATATATATTCGTGCATATGTAATTTCATGTAGAATAAATATGTGTAATTTTACGGGTTAAATACCAATAAGGCATAACAGGGTGATCCACGCGAACAAATTCATGATGATCCGACTAATTCAAACCTCGGAAGCAAACTACGACGGACGACTCTCGGTTTGGAAACTTTCTTAAGCACCCGGAAATAAAAATGTAATTAAAATGAAGGACATTCGAAATCCAAAGATACATTAATTCTGGATGGAAAAGTGTGACTCATGCATAGCTAGATGTAGAAATAGAAAACTATTATATTATACGAGCGAGATAGCACAATCAACAATAAAATTGCACTTTTTTATTTTATCAAATCGTAAAAACCCGATGTTCAAAAATTGTGTATACTTTTTAAACAGCGCAGCGGTTGAATTCTAGAATCTTGGAAGTGATTAACTACAATAGAATGACAAATCGCATGCGAAATTGCGAAAGTAACTATTTCAATTACAAATATCAATTGTAATCGCATTTTCTATTACAAATAATTACAATTCAAAGTACAATTATTACAAGCATATCAAAGTAATTAATAACAATTACATGCAAAACTGTTGGTGTAATTAATTACGATTACAATTACGTAATTGTAATTGGCCCAAGTCTTGTAAAGCGTGAGACACAAGTTCTATTTCGAAATAATATTTTCTTCATCGTATGCATTTATTCTCTCAAATTTTATTCGATTGCACGATTTCAGAAAGAAACTCTGATTTGATTAAAATTCCTAGAGGAATGAAATTGTAAGTTTACCGAAATGGGTTAAAACTATCGCTATTTGGGTTTGACATTTGACCAACAGTCCTAGGATCTGGTTTCCCTTGTTTAAATTTATTTGCGGGTGGGATTTTATCTGGACAAGCGACTCCTCCTGCCTTAACAATGATTTTCCCATGCATTCCCGATTGACAGTTCTGAGAAGCCCCGCCTCCAGTCTCGCAATGGTAAAGTAGGGTCGGAATAAGTGCAAGGCGCGATGGCGGACGGCCCCGTGCAAAATACACATAAATTGAGGCCAAAGTAGGGTTTCACACCATGCACTTATTCCGACCCGACTGTATGTCAGATTTTCCAAATCTTTACAAATTGAAATTATTTTAGCAATATATAATCCACCTTAATTTAAGTAGGAACTTTTCACTTACAACTGCTGTAAATGTATGAGTCCATTCGGCACCAGTTGGTAGAACCTTAGAATGAAATCCACCTTTCTTCATGACACACTTTTGATCCCAACTAATTGACTCAGTCACAGTGTGTGTGATTTGATCCATCCCCGAGGTCATAACTCCTTCCCCTGTGGGGGGAAATAAAATTATTGTAATAAAATACTTAGGTGCTCAAATAAAAAATGAATATACTAAATCCATAAGAATACAACTCACAATTAAAAACGACTGTGTCACCCATATTGATGGTCAACACTTCCGGGTCATATGAAAGTAATGGTCCAACACGTATGTAACGTGTTTTGCACCCAGGTGCATCTACGTCAACCTCACCCCCACCGCCATCTGTGTTATCCTGGACTTCACCGTCAGGGTCTTTACCTTGTTTGTCCGGTTTATCGGGATCAGCATCGTCAGGGTCTACTACAGGGGGACGTTTAAAAATTTTGGTTCTAATATATATATAATCCATTCTGATTTCATCTCAGTTCATATTTAGTACTTTCAAATCACAATTACATGTGTAATCTGATTAAAATTTATGGCGGCGACATATATGAATTTGGTTCTCCGGGCTCTCGGGTCGAAGTCCGACGACCAAACATCCGTTGCATGCCCGTTTGTTTGATATTGTGTCCTTAAATTTTCTATGAAATGCACATCGCACTTTTTAGTTCTATCTTTCGAACTAAATGCTGTTTCGGAATCTAATTAAAACCTTTTCAAAACTAGTCCATTATGTTAATTCAGGGTGAGGGTATGCTAAATGGCTGTACACCACCCCTGGCTATACTATGTCAAATCTTCAAACAGATTTTCTTGAATTATTATTAGAACTCAAAAACCTGGTCAAATCCCTTCACTAATTTTGTAATTCACAACAAAATCATCTCTTAGTTAGTTTATTATTTGATCAAATTATTTGAGAACCATTAAACTCAAGACACTTATACTTATTTCTATTTTACCACATCCATTGCACCAATTTAACCCGTAAATTAATAGTTTCATTCTACCCTATCGAAATCAAATGTCTTTAGTAAACTATCTAATTGCATACTTCAACATCTACTTATTTTTCATTTCCATTTCCACTCATGGATCTTTTCAAATTTTTGGAACACTAAAGCTCTCGGAAATGATCGAAAACATTAGTCATAATAATAAAAATTTCTGATTAGAGAATTAGTCGCTGAACTCATTCATTAGATATTTACATATTGTTGTCACTTCCGCATCCAATTCTTATCCGCGCGCGCCTGTCCACAATACGAACACTTCCTAGTAAGAAAACACGTCAACCGGTGTGAAATGTAATAGAAGGCTTGAGTAGTCATGTTCAAAAGTTGACTCCTGCTATTCAGCATTTGTCCTCTATTGAAAGTCAGATTTTTGTAGTCAGTGTTCAGTTCATTCTTTCCAAAGTTGAAAGATGTGGACACCTAACGCGGCTGTGATTGTGATTGGTGAGTTTCACCTCCATGCAAGTTATATCTGAGTTAGATAACATTAATAGGTTTGAGAGAATAGCCACGTACGTGTTTGAGCAGAGTAACAAAGATTTTAGCGGTTTATGTATAGTGTATCGAAGACTGGGAAGAAACTCTATTATTTTGCATTGTAGTATTGTTGGAGGCGACATTTGGTATTGGTATCACGAGCTCACATAAGAAAATTGAATCGTCGGATCAGTACAAAGGCAATAACCGGGAAGGTAAATTTAATATTCAAGGCTTGAAATCCTTCGCTCGAATTCCAACAAGCATTTTTCTTCACAAGCGTTTCAAAATTGTTTACAGCACGCGCTCTCAAATTTACCGTCCGTAAAGAAAATGAGGCCGGGGTAAGACGAACATCATGAGAAATATCAAACATAATTAATCTGACAGGTGGGGTGGAAGCTCACGATATCCGCTGTAATTTATGTACAGACCACGGTTCAGCGTCATTCACACAATTGATCTCCACCGTTACCGTAATTACCACATTTTGTCTAATTTATAGTGTTTACCATTGAACACCCCATGCACAAGTCACTCTCAGTGTTGTGGAAGCACTGACCTTTGCATTGGTGAAACTGATGCTGACAGTATTTGTAAAAAGGTAATTTATGTGTTCCTCACCGCAGTAGTCACGAAAAATTCATGACCAACAATTGTGTTTTGTTTTTAATAGTGCAAAAATCAAGGAGAAGATTGCAAGGATGAAAGGGAATGCTGCGAAGAATACCCATGCCAGAATGGAAAATGTTTAGTGAGCAATCAATTCAAATATTTTATTTCAAAATAATAGTATTTTTCTTCTAAAAAAAATATTTCGCGTCCAGTATAGTGCATTGAAGACGGAGAGACTTGCGAAAGTCACGGGAACTGTTGTGGGAGTAGTATTTGTGTTGACTACTCGAGAAGTGGCAACAATGTGTGCCGTCCAGTAAGTACAAAGAGTGGGAATTCCACACTATTGAATTTACGTAGAATTGAATTTTTAAAAAATGTAGTGCGGGACTGCGGGTGAACGATGTGATGACAAAAATGGTTGCTGCAACGGAAGATGCAATATGGGAGCAAAAGTTTGCTATGTAAACAGTCAGTTATTATCGTAAATCATTTTTATGAATGGATTTCTATTAACCTTTTACCAAAACTAGTGTTCACCGTCTGGATTTCCTTGTGCGAACAGTCTCGAGTGTTGTTCAGGCTTAAAATGCCATAATCGCAGTTGTGAATTTGTAAGTTCGTTTAAAAGGAGACACAGTAGGAAATACAAGGAATCTTCGTTAACCAGCTTATGCCTAAATTTTTATTTACTGGAAGCCGTGTAAATATTTAGTGCATGGAATTGAGTGGAGCTTGCCTCAATGATGATGAGTGCTGTAGTAAAAATTGTGCAATGGGCGTGTGTGGTGTAAGGCTTAGAATTTTTAGAGGGCTCATTCGATAAATTACTTGCTAACTAATTCTAACTTGAACTGAACAACATGGCAATTCAGTTGACATGACATTTAAACATCGATTACTCCAAAATAAGACAATCCTGTCATAAACTTAGAGTATTCAATTTCCAGGGCTATCGCCCTGTAAATTGAATACTCTAAGGTCATAAAATTCTGAGATTGGACCAATCCAAAAAAGAACGAATGAATCCCTCACCAAAGTCACCATGATCTGTGTTTCCTCATCTAATTTGGTTACCTTCGTATTATTGCAGTGCAGGAAAAAGATTTCGAGAAAGAAACGATGCACATTTCCGTGATGAATTAGGAGGGCAGTAGAATTTTTTTAAGTGCACTCTGGTCTGGTCTCTGGTTACTCACATTAAGAATTAAAAATGAAATTAAAAACATTCCGCAAACGAAATTCTATTATTCTTAACAAACTTGAGGGTGGACGGACATTGACGTCGGCCTGAATATTTTCATTCAAGATTGAAACCATACCCTCCTTTAAAATCTTGGCTTCGAAAATCCCGACGAATTGAAAACATGATCCTCAGAATCAAAATATCTCGTCGGAATCATAATTATGTTAAAGCATGGCAATATTTTTCCATGCATTTATTTGTTGTAAAAATATTGTGGTAACCTTGCCTAGCATGATACTTAAATTCAACCCAGATGTGTTCTCAAATATCAAAGTACTCATATTGAAGTATGAGACAAAAGTCATTTGCCAAAAATTCTTAAATTTTTTTGGCCTTGCTGCATGGTTTTAATTGGAAAGTGTCCGAACCAAAAGAATGTATCATTAGAAAATTGGTCGCTGGACTGTTTAAGAGCTTTGCGTATTGTTGTATTTTGCACATTCACTTCCGTATTAAATTCCTATCGGTGCGTTCGTCAACACTTCCAACTATGAAAACAGTATGTAAACATTTCCTTCCCGCATCAATCGATAGAAGGTTCAAGTTGAAATAAGAGTTTAAGCGTGGATTATTGCTGTTCAGCACAACCTCTCTGTGGGTTCTGGTTCTCAAAACGTACTAATTGTGGTCAGTGGTTTCAGTTCATTCTTTTCGAACAAAGTTAAATCCTTTTCAGGTAAAAATGTGGAGTCGTCTCAAAATGGCCGAAATCGGTGAGGTTTATCACATACAACATCTGTATGATTCCAATATTGTAGAAATAATGAAGAAAAGACTTAAAGTACAAAAAATTTTCCCAATTCAATATTATTCTGAATTTATAGGGAAATTATCCCGCTTTGGCTTTGTTGTATTTATGCAGCGCAGCGCATAGTGCGTCCAAGTTTGTTTTAGTGAAGATTTGGTAGAAAATTGATGGGTTTCTTTTGTTTTGCCTTGTA
Source organism: Protaphorura tricampata (assembly GCA_034698835.1). Classification (NCBI taxonomy): domain Eukaryota; kingdom Metazoa; phylum Arthropoda; class Collembola; order Poduromorpha; family Onychiuridae; genus Protaphorura; species Protaphorura tricampata. The sequence continues at coordinate 7,318 of JAQGCB010002048.1, forward strand.
GCATGGTTGGTGACAACATTTGGTATGGCGAGTTTGCTTGAGAGAACTGTCGGATCTTCCGTTCAATTCAAAACCAACAACCGGAAATGTAAAATTAATCAAATTCATCCTCGAATTCCACCACGTTATTACTAGAAAGTATAAATCAATTACAGTTATTAGAGGATTGAACACCCAAGCTCATTTGATTGAATCTTAAAACTACACTAAAGTCTGCTCTCGTTCCTACAACACTCTGGCGGTCACACTCATTCAGGAAAACTTTTTCATTATTTTTACAGCACGCGCTATCGGATTTATCATACGCGGTAAGCAGAACTTACTGAAACTGCAAGGCACTGAGCATACTTTTTCTGAAAATTCGATTGTGTATTTAGCTCACCACATCCACTCAGTATTTTCTTTACTAGATGGCTTAACCACTCAATTGACCCGGAAGGGTCCGTTTGTAATTAAAATTAAAATTGGAATTTTCTGACGATCGGAATTATGATCGGATATTGAAAGACACAGCACTTACGATTGTGAGTTTTCCATTAACCGAGGTTTCAGTTAAACGAGTTTTTTCTTGCCATAATTATATTTTAAATAATTTGAGAGGCAATATGTCCGCTGTAACGCTAAATAATGTAATGTTCTTGCGTACTAATTGGAGCTTCAAATGTGTTCATGATTTGAATTTGGCAAGATTAGAAGTTGTTAGTATTAATACACATGACACATGGCATCTGAAGTAAATTTTTGACCGAGAAAAATATAAACAGATTTTTTTTTAAATAATATTGTACTAAGATTCGAATTAGAGCAGAAAATCGAATCTTAATTTTAATTCGGTGATCCGAATTCCAAGTAATTGAATTCGAATTGTATTATCGGAATTTGAGCGGATCGGAATTAAAAATCGTGATCGCCAATTTATCGGGAGAATGATAGGTGAAAAAATTCCGATTGTCATCCCTGGGCAGCGTACACATTTTGTATTTTTTTGCAGTGTGTACCATTGAACAAATCATGTGTAAGCCATTCCGACTGCTGTGGGAGAAATGAATTATGCGTTGGCAGGAAAGATGCTGTTAGTGTTTGTAAAAAGGTATTCTCTTACGTTTTAAGCAAATGTGTACCGCACTAATGTCAGAATCCAAAACCAAATGGTATTGTATATCGTCTCTGATAGTGCAAAGAGGTTGGTAAAGAATGCAATGCTACACTTACGGAGTGTTGTTTTGCTTTCCCATGCCAAAATGGAAAATGTGTGGTGAGTATAAATTAAAAATATTAAATTCCATAATAGTCGTCTATTTGCCATTGCTGTATTTCGGAGAGTGGGTTGTGGTAGGAACGAAGTGACATGTCACAAGGAAAGCTTCGTGTGTAGTCCAATTGTACGAATGTGCACATTCGCAAAGTTCGTGCACCTTTCAGACTGAGCCCTTATGTAGAAACATAAAAATAGGGAATTCGTTCGTATTTTCACCAATTGGACTACTTAACGTTTAGGACCTAACCTTCGGTTCCGGATCCATTGCGTGTCCAGTCCTGACCTCGGACTAGGAACATAGTCCGAGGACACGGATTGGAGATTTTGCATTCCTGGGCATTCCTTTATTCCAGAATGCTTTCTTTTGTCTTCATTATAGTGCTTCCAAGACGGAGAGCCCTGCCAAGGTCACGGCACCTGTTGTGGAACTAGTATCTGTACAGGAAGCACAAGTAGTAATAAAACGTGCCGTCCAGTAAATAAAAATAATGGAAAATTCACATCTCTGGATTTTGAATAAATGGGTGTTATTCACGGGCAGAAAATATCATGAAAAATAATAACACGCTTGCATTAGCACGCTTGACCTGGCATTCGTTTTTCAGGAGATCCCGAATTTCATGAAATGAGAAGATAAATCCTGAGAATTCCAAAGGTTGACTTCTTGAGGTCACCGTCACCGTTCTGAAATTATTTGATCCTGTGTTGTGTGTATGGCAAAAAAATAAAAGAGCACCAGTTTGAAAGTCACGTGAGCGGTCGAGTATAAAATAAGGAAAAACGAATGCAAAGTCTAGCGTGCTAAATGTTATTATTTTCATGAAATTTTTTGCCCGTGAATAACATCCGTTCTAAAACTGTAGTGCGGGACTGCGGACGAACGATGTGATGATAGAACTGGTTGCTGCAACGGAAGATGCAACGTGCAAGAAAAAGTGTGCTTTGTGAGTATTCCGTTATCGTGAGAATCATTTTCATGAATGAATTTTTATTAACCATTTTACCAAAACTAGTGTACACCGTCTGGACTACCTTGTGCGAAAACTCTCGAATGCTGTGAAGGGTTAAAATGCAACGATCGTAGTTGTGAATTTGTAAGTTCGTTTAAAAAAAATATAATGTTGGAACTACAATAAATATTTGCTGGTCTTCTTATATCTTTAACTTCAAATCCCATAATCCATGTGTGTATTTAGTGCGTGAAGATGAGTGGAGTTTGCAGGAATGATGTTGAATGTTGCAGTAAGAATTGTACAATGGGAATTTGTGGTGTAAGTTTTTAAAATTGCATAGACATTGACTTCTATATTAGTTTACTACTCTAATTTGGTGACCTTCGTATTATTGCAGTGCAAGAGAAAGACTTCATGAAAGAAGCGATTCGCTTTTCCTGAGGAAATTAGAGGGAACTATGACTTAATTAAAAAGAAGTTCACTTAATTTAAATTAGTCTCCAGTCATTCACATTAAGAATTGATTAAAATCAAGCACATTCTATCGGAGGTTGGACGCAAAATAATTCTTGAGAACTATTCTTTACTTTTTGGAGACGAGATGAATGTGCATGGTAAAATGTAGTGAAATTAGGATCAGAGGGCTAAATATATAAGATTTTCCACGAGAATACCATTCAGCGAGTTCATTAGTAGGTTTGAATTCAGTATGTAAAATATAAAGTAAAAAAATCTGAAGAACAGTTTTAACTGCAGCTTCAACCTTCGCGTCCAATGCATCATTTCAATTCCATATTAGTACTACTCCAAAGTCTATTCAGTCGTTCCTGCGGTGTTTACTCCTGCACAAAGAGTAAAACGGGGAAGTGAGATTTCCGTCGGAATTCTGTCACATTTTAGTTGCTTCACAATCCGGGGTTTCTACGACACTAAAAGAGTCTTTCATTTTAACACACGAAACGAAGGGGTGACTCACGAGATCAGAGTCAGACTCAGAGATCAGAATCCGTACAAAGCTACTGGACTGCACTACATACTACAATTTCTACTACATACAGGACAAACGAGATGCATTCATGCATTGAGATGAGAACATGACCATTTTTTACTATATATTTTTTTAACTTTTTAAATGCACAAAATTACACTCTCATCAACAATTACACTGTAATGATTAAGGAAACGTAGTATTTTTTTTTATTCGGAAAGAAAAACAGGGGTTAGTTTGCATGTGCCAATGTAATGCTACTTTTCCGAACCGAATTTTTTCACCTTTCTTTCTGAATCACAAAATCAGGGTTAGGCAAGTCAGGCTCTATTATGAAAATTAGAGGGTACTGGAATAATGCAATAAGTTGGAACATTGCTGCATCCCATCTGACCTTGAATTTTGACATTCCACTGACTTTTAGATGATTTTTGATGTGCGTGGGTGTAAGTAGAAAGTCCGGGTAAAGTGCAAATGTTGTGTCGTTTTCTATCTGCTCTGCCCGAATCCACATGATTGGTCCTCCACCCTTCCACCCACGCCTGGCAATTCAACGGATATACACATGTCACGAACACGATTATCCCTTGCGCGATACCTTCCAGGCATGTCTAAAAATCTTACATGCATATTTTGGCTAGATGGGATTTCCTTACACGATAGATCAATCAAGCCAATTTTTCGAATGAGAGCTTTTTATTTAATTTTACGCTTTCCTCGATGTGTGGTAGGAGGGGTAACGCAGCCAATTTGTCAGTCTGATGATTTCCAATACAGTTGATTATCTTGTATACATTCCTCACTTGCAATCCAAATACTCCTACTGAAACCTGTTCCTTTTTAAATTTCTAATTTCAAGGAAACACAAGTCGATGCTCTCGGGATTGTTTTCTACAGATAGACCCACGTTTTGACCTGTGTCAATTCTCAAAAGATTTGCATCAGTGGATAATGGGATAATTCGTAGCAACAATTTGTCATCAAACATCTTATTAGTATACTACAGTAAATGACAGATGACAGCCCCGGGTTCAATCAGAACCATGTGCTCAATTACAACCACAACCAGAGTCTTTCTCTGGCTTTCTCCGTTGACTCGTATGGAGAAAGTGATAAAAGTCTGTATCCTCTGATTGACCCAACCGGAATGAACCCCTGGGTTGTAATGTAGGAATTAAGAATGACATATTATTTCAGAGATACTAAATACTTGTTCTAGATGATGGCATAAATAATGCACATAAATCGATATTTCAAGAGAATAATTTTTTAATTCAGTCAAAAAATCTTAACAAGAATTTGAATTCAGAATAATAATGTAAAACTAGTTACATTTACAATTTCAATCCAAAAATCATATTTTACATGTATAAAAGTTTAGAAGCTCACAGATTCACTATCTGCCCACTGCCGAAACATACTTTTAACGAATTAAACCTAAAACATTTATATTTATTAGATATGTCGAGTCGTGGGGTCAGTTATCACGTAACGCTAAAATATTTATGTACAAATAGTGTTCAGTAATTCCAATTTAACTTGAAACGTAACGTAATAGTCCCTCTTATGGATATCTTGAGCAAAAATAGTTTATTCTAAAATCGATTAAATGAGACCTCTTAAATAAACATTATATAATATTCTTTCATAATGATATTTTTTCACTTCAGGTACCGTTGTTGTGTGCTCGTAATATTTGATCGAAAGCCAAAGTGAACCTTCAAAATCCCTAAAACTTACTTTCATAAGTGCGAGCTGAACTAGTTAAATCGGTGGCGGTCAAGGTACTCGTCCCGGCCTTTGTTGAAGATTATGGTATCATTGTATCATCAGCCAACACAGCAGGTGAAGATTCTGTTGACGGAAATAAGACAAAGATGCGTCACATCGCAGACCCAAATTGGCACGAGCGATACTGACCAGCCAATATTTATTGTAAGACAAAAGTTGAGAAGACCGTTACCTTTTTTGCGTTTATTATGTGACAACTTGGGCATATAAA
>JAQGCB010002049.1:0-12517 GCA_034698835.1 Protaphorura tricampata
AATGATAGGACAAGTGTCCATCGTGGACTTATAATTTGGACTGCATAACTTGAATAAATCCTCCATGCTATAACCAGCCAGTGCAGCACTAAAATTTGGAAGTGTGTTACTTCTTAAGGTATTGAATCCATCCATCCGAATAGCACGCAAGTCTTTCATGAAGAATTTATTTGTTTTTGGCATTGTTCTAAGGAGATTCATGTAAGACATAGAATCTAATCCTAAGATGATCACACTGAAAGCGTCATCGTTTTTCTGGGCCCCTTGTGTCTCCTCAATTCGCTTCTCAACTTCTGGTTTCAAACGGAGAAGGGGTAAAATGTCCACAATTCGGTGATCATTCGGGGAAGGGGTAGTTGTTGTTGGTGTACCGTTGGGGGTCGAAAGTGTCAGATTCGGCGTAACAGTGGATGTTGTTATTTCGGTGGTTGAAATATTCGGTTGTGGTGTTGTATTCGGAGGTGTTCTATTTACATCTAAACATAAAACAGCCACAAATTCATAATCCTCTGGAATCTTCGTCGTTCTATTTGTCAATTTGATACATTCGTCTGAATATCTATATTTCAAAACAAATTAGACTCATACTTTATGTACTAATTACATACTCAATGGCTGAAATTATTTGTTTAATATAAATCCATACCTCACACTTGTGTCTTGACCTTCGACCCGAATCAATTTTTTGTAGCAACAACTTTCCAATCCAACATCGAACGGACATCTCATCATGATAAGATTAGAATCCAAGTCTGTTTTGAATATCAGAGGAAATTTTTTTATCGCACACTCAATAGTTTTTGGAGTCCTGGACAGTCTCTCATAGTAAGAGGTGATGACGGATGGATCGAATGGGTCCAGTTTTGGCCATTCACATTTATAGTTAATTTCTGTACAATGTAAAAATTTTATAGTTTAATTCTCTTCTTCATGGTTAAAATCTAAAGAAAAAAATCTTATGCTGTGCCTACAATTTTTTTTATCAAATATTACTTGTTCTAAAGATGCGCTCAGCTGCTGCGTTTTTAGATCTACTTGTTCCTGTCTCTGTTGTATTCGTAAGATTGTGAATTTGAGTTGTAGAATTCGCCTCAACATATTCTTGAACAGATATATTCGTTATAAAATGTTTGTACAAAAATATAATGTACACTGGAGTTATCACACCCGCTATGAACCAAACTGTGACTCTGTTGGTCGGAAATGTTATCATTTTTGAAATGGAAATCTGAAAATAATACTAGTACAAATTCAGTGGTCACTAATTCCATGTATGTATTTTTATATGGCTCTGAATTCAGTTCATATTTTGCTTTTGTTCTAATTAGAGGTGAGTCATAATTAATGTGTTGCGTTAGAACCCCGGAACTATTGGATTCACATTGTCCCAGAAATACACAATGACAATGAGAGTCGTGAAGCTGGTAATTTTTCCGACTCCAATCTTATATGACCTCAGTACTGAATGTAATGACCCTTATTTGAATATACACTTGTAATTTCATACATTGATTGTGAATAATATTTTGAAATCAGGTGTCAATTTGAACATTTGCATTTACAGTTGTCGCCATATTTACACGAATATTAAAACTATAGTCGATTTAAGATTAGATAAAAAATGTAAGCTAAAATAATAATGCAAGTATAGAAATACACCAAAAATATTTAATAAATAAACTAAACCTGCTTCTGCTTCTGTATCTGTTTCAAACAGTAGCAATAATTTTTCATTTTTTGGTCAGTCACACAATGACTTGTATCCCCGTACAAATTAACACGATTGTCTGAAACCCGCGACCAAACTTTGTCAGCGTTGCGTGACATGGTAGCCTCAAATTTTGCATTTCCGGGGATTGTTTCTACAAAGAATCGGATGCGCCTTACATTTTCCGGTGTGTTACCAGCCAAATGAAGCAGATTGAAAGTTTCTGATACATTTCTAAGCGTTAACTTCAAACATTGAGGAAAATTCTTGAGCCTGGTATTAATGTAGAGTACAAAATTTTGGGCAGCTTCCAAAACCTCTGTCTCATTACTTGGAATCTTTGTCATATTATGACAAATGCAGTAATGATCAGGTATTCCAGCTGATTCACATGTTCTATTCAATGGTATTCGGTCAAATAAACTTATCCCTCTTCCTTTTGAAGGTATCTCTGCAGTGTAATTCTTTTTCGTTGGAGTTGGCGGCCGCAACCACCTCATGTAAAATCTTCGAATGCTGTTGTCCTCATTCCCCGCAGAAGCTAACGTTGATAATTGGAGTAATGTCACGTACAGATCAAATGGACTCGTGAGCCGGTTCACATTCAATCTTAAATTGGCTGTCATTTCTGGATATCTTTTTGTGAATGCTTCCGGGAGTACAACATAGAAGAACGGCATTCTGACCTCAATTTGACCTTGGTAGCTGTTTCGATACTCTGCCCACCTATAACCATGATCACTCATAAATATAAAAACTTTGTTGTCAAGATGACCCTCCTCCTTCATTCGCTTTATAGCTAAGTACACGCTGTCATCTATGAGCATTGGATTATTCGGGAAGTCATGGGTCATGGAATTGGACCAAATGAATTGAATATATTTTCTTTTTTCCATGATGGTCGCAATGTCCAGCATATGGTCCAGTAAAATATCAAGTACCATTCTGGGCCCATGACACATTTCAGCATTCAAATCCTTTCTGTGTGAAATGGCTAGTCGTTGAGCTTGCATGAGTGTATGGAGGTAGTAGTCAGTGGGTTGACGGAAGAATCCGGCTGTATTGTAATTGAACGCGGTTATTCTGTCCGTGTCTTCACCGTACGAAGTACGGTAGCCTTGGGTCGAAAAGTTTTTCCAGACGAAGGGGCACGTATCAAAAGATGTGTCCAGATTTAATTCTGTATTATTAAGACAGATTTTAGCCAATTCTTCTTCATTATAACCTGTGAACCCAGCGAATATATTTGGACGTGTACTTCCACCAACTGAAACGTAACCATTCAATCCTACTGCGTGTAAGTCCTCTGTAATATATCTGAGGGTTTTTGGCATCGTACGAATAAAATGCATGTGGGATATTGAGTCCAAACCAAGAATGACGACGCTGAAGGCATCTGAATCCTTAGGCACGTTGGTCATTTTCAGGATTCGTTCCTCAACATCCGGTTTCAAACGCAAAAGAGGTAAAATATCAATAATTTTCAATGGGTCTTCCGGCAGAGGTGTAGGTGTAGTACTTGTCTGTACTTTACTTGCTACTGTACTTGTGTTTCTTGTGCTTGATTTTGTACTTGATTCTGCTGCTTTGGTGGTCGGTTTAGCAGTTGTGGCATATGTGTCTTCAATCTTTTTACAAAATACGCCAATATTTTCAATGTCGAATGGGATCTTTGTGGTTGTGTTCCTCAGACGTACGCAGTCTTTGGCGTAACTGGAAATAAATTGACAGATAATTTTAAAATTACTTAATTAAAATCTGTTAATAGTAATTGTGAATTCCTATTCATTTACCTTGGAGGTCCATCCAGGTAACTTTCATTTGAAATGATCTTTTTATAACAGCAACTTTCGAGGGCAAATTGTAAAGGGCAGCTCACTACGACCAGATTCGAATCCAAATCCGTCTTGAAAATCAATGGATGTTCTTTGGTCTCACAAATAACCTTGTCTGGAATTTCACTTAACTCTTCCAAAACAACTGGGTCCCAAGGAATCAATTTTGGCAAAACACATCTTTCCTCATGCTCCGGGAGCAAAACTGTTAGATTCCGTCCACTAACTGTAAGAGGACCAAGAAATGTAAATTATACCATAATTTGTAACGTGTATTTTATTATAATGTGTATTACCTTGAAAGTTGCCAAATATTGTGTGATTCTGATTCTTACTGGTCGAATCGGTTTGGTTTGATGACAATTTTGTAAATAATGTTTCTGGTTGGAGATCCGTTATAAAATATTTGTACAAAATGATAATATTGACAGGGATTAGAACGCCAGACAAAAACCAAATCAAATGCTTTGTCGATATAAATTCCATCATATCTATCAATCACTTATGGATAGCTTGATATCACAGAGCAAAAGTGAAGAATAATAAGTTATGATCGTGGCCTGTTTGCAATGATACGTACTTTAACCGAATGGTCGTTTTCATTCCAGAGAAAGTTTACGGGTTAAAAGAAAGTGATCAATAATAAGTTATAGGATTTTATTGGGGTCAAATGACTATGTATATAAGTATTTCAGAAAGTTTAAACCAGAAGGTAAAATTTTAACTTTGTTTGACCTCAATTTTAAGATATCGTGTTTAACATTGTCGGTGACGAGACAAATTCCCATATCCCTTACTTTCCAGTTTAAGATAAGTAGTTCTGGAAAAATATTAAATAATCGATTGAATCCATGTAGGAGTTCTGAACTGAGTGAGCAACATGAACTTGCTGGTCTGTGTTATGTATATGAATTTCGTGGGACACGAGATACATACATATTAACAATTTCATAACCTTAGCGTGCGCTAGTTATCGTTGGCAATACGGGTATCCTTATTTTTCACCTTCGTATTCTGATTCTCAATGAACAAGGAACAGAAATGGCGTGAATGAAATAATAAAATTACACTAGAAATTAGGAACAACATTGCATGATTCGAAATGCATGACATTTGCTCTCGATTTTGACCCATTCTATTTACATGTATGAAATTTTTATTGAAATTTTATCAAATGAACTTGATAAAAGCATCGATTGAATTTTAGCTTCACACGAACCATGAGCAACGGAGGTCACTGTCAAAGGAATTTCGGGGTTTTTCATGTTACCAGTCAGGCAAAAAAGTTCTGGTTTCTCTTTAAAAAAGAAGTTCAATGTAAAGCAGATTGATTGGTCACGAAACACACTCACACGGAGTTTTTATAAAGTTAAGATGGACCTACCTATTTTGTTTCAACTTGAGATTTTGACATGAACATTTTTGAGGATTTTCAACAGTTTCTGAGAATTTTTGGATAGTTCTGATCAGAATTAATTAACAAGGGTTCCTTTTCCCTCCCAGATCAATAAAACAAATCGAAGAAAAATAAATTTGTACCACCAAATATACACTACAATTAAATGAATATTAGTAAAGATCTGATTTATTGTTTCACACAAAAACAATAATTTTTTATTTTTTGATCTGATACACAGTGACTTGTATTTTTGTACGAATTAACTCGACTGTCTGAAAGACGTGACCAAACACTATTATTGTTCCTAGACATGGTCACTTCAAATTTTGCATTCCCTGGCACTGTTTCCACAAGAAATCGAATCAGCGTTGCGTTCGTCTTGTCTTTATTATGTTCTTTAGGACCAGCCTCGTCCTGCACACGAAATACTTCTGAAACATTGGCGAGAGCCAATTTTGAACAATGTGTTAAATTTTTGAGTCTATCATTAACGTAGCGCACAAATGTCTCCGCCGCCTGTAAAACTCCAGTCTCATTAGTTGGAATTCGAGTCAATTTATGACAAATACAATAATGTTCAGGGACTCCGGCGGATTTGCATGTTCGATTTGCGGGTATCGGTTCAAGCATACTTATACCTCTCCCGGCATGTTGCGGAAGTGCTGTTGCATTGTTTTTTGTCGATTGTAACCACTTCATGTAAAACTGCCGATTGTTGTCTTCACTGTCCCCATTGGACAAGGTGGACAAATGCAGCAAGGTGGCATGGAGGTCAAAAGGACTAATCAACCGATTGGCATTCACTTTTAGATTGGCAGCCATTTTGGGATATCTTTTTACAAATGCTTCTGGGAGGATAACATATAGAAATGGCATCCTGGCTTCCAATGATCCTTGATAAGTATTTCGAAACTCTGACCATCTATACCCGTGGTCACTCCATAAAATAAGTACTTTGTTTTCCAGGTGTCCTCGGAGTTTCATTTGTTGAAGAGCAGACAGCACATTGTCATCCATCATTTTAGGACTATTGAAACCATCATGTGTGACTGCGCTGGACCAAATCCATTGGAAATATTTTCTTTTCCCCATGACCGTTGCAAAGTCTAGCATCTGGTCTAATAAAATGTCCAACACAAATCGAGGGCCATAACACATGTGACCAACTTCAACACCTCTATGTCCAATCACTCTTGAGGCAGTGATACGTGGAAGGAAGTAATAATCAGTTGGTGGGCTAGTAAATCCTACTGCATTATATCGAAATACAGTAAAATCAACTGAGTCTTCAACATAAGAAGTACGAAATCCATGGGATGAAAAGTTTTTCCAAATTAATGGACATTTGTCAAAGAATGTTTCCCCGTTTGTCAAAATTGATGAATTTTCCGAGTTGAGTTTATTTTTAGCACAACCATTTGTCATCTCATATTCTGTTTGACCAACAAGGGCTGGAAATATATTTGGACGAGAATTGCTACCGACTGAGACAAACCCGTTCATTCCTACAGCATTTAATTCTTCAGTAATGTATTTGAGGGTTTTCGGCATAGCCCGTATGAGATTCATATGAGAAATGGAATCTATAGCAAGGACGACTACGCTAAAAACGTCCGCGGAATCCTTTTCAGCACCTATTCGTTTCTCGACATCTGGTTTCAATCGTGTGAATCCCAAAATGTCTATAATTTTCAATTCTTCAGGTTTTGTGTTATTCTGAGAGATTTTTGTCGTTGTAGTGTTCAATGGTGAGTTTTTTGTAATATTCTTACAGAAAATTGCTATTGTCTCGTGATCCTCGGGTATTTTTGTGGTTGTGTTCGTTATATAGATGCATTTTTCGGAATACCTGGAAGAAATTAAAAGCAAAATGTGATTATTTGCCTTCGGCCTAAACCTCCCTATAAAGAGTTGAATTTTGTACAGTTATGTTATAATTTGTATTACATACCCAGGTAGCCTGTCAACAAAATCCTTTCTAGGAATCATCATTTTATAACAGCAACTCTCAAGTGTGTACTTCAGTGGACAATTAACCACAATCAGATTTGACTCCAAGTCCGTCTTAAATATTAACGGGTGTTCGTTCGTCTCGCAAATGATTTTCTCTGGAATTTGCTTCGCGTCCTCCAATACAGAAGGATCAAATGGGTTTAATCTTGGTAAAGTACATTCACCTTGCAAACCTTGAAAAATCAGTAAGATGGTTAACTTTATAATCTATCGTGTAATTCGTGCGGTCCAAATGTGATTATGCAAACAGAATTACCTGTGGTGCTGCTCATGCTCGTAGCTGTAGTTTGATTCTCGAAGTCTGCCTGAATTAAAGCTAGCGGTTTAGAGAAATATTTTTCCTCTTCGACAGGTGATGTAAAATATTCAAATAAAAAGAACGTGCTAATTGGAATTAGAAGACCAGCGAAGAAATAAACGTAAACGAAATTCTTCTTTCCTGAAGACTCGGCCATGTTGCTTAATTTTTGATGAGTGGAGAGATAAGGATAAGACTACCTGAATAAATGCGGTGCTTATTTTCTGGTACAAATTAAGCTTTGTATCGTTTAGCATAGTTGTAATAATTTAATTGTTTTAATTGATGTCACATTGTTAGATTTTTGTATTCATTTTATTTAGAGCTTTCTCTCCCTTCACCTCAATTTAAAAACATCTTTCACCTGCGTTATAAAGGTACACACATTTTACTTTCTAACTTTCAGGTTTAATTACATTACATACATTTTACACTGTTAAATTATTACAATAAATTCTCATAACTCCTTAGAGACTCAAATGCATTTGAAATAGTAAAATCAGATGAAATTCCATTAGCACCCAGTCCCTCTTTTAAACTAAGAAGGAGATCAACGACAAAGTCTGACGAAATTCTGATAAAATTCGCGGCCAAATCAATGAACTCAGAAAGAATGATAGGGTCCTTTATCACTTGAACGAAGGCTTCCATTTCTGGTGATGTAATTAATGGAGTCATCTCACGAACAATTAATCCTTGGAATTCTGTGTCCGCTTTCATCAAGTATTTGATTGTATTCATTTGATACTCAAACAATGGATTCTTTTCCCCTTCAGCCACAGAAGCCATGAATGACGTCTTCAAATCCTCCACGCCTGGGAGGTCATGGCTGTTCAAATGGATGTCAACCTGTACGAAAAAATTGCACGGGGTTAAATAGGTTAGTAAAATGCGTACATTAAGTAGTGAAATTAGTATGTTGGATGCGGATGCTTTTGTTAACTATTTGTATGTAAATTTCTTACGAGAGTCCAATTGAACGTATGATTTAAGGTCATGTCCAAAACATCCGCCCATCTGTCCAACAATTTGAAACCTTTGGGTGCTAACAGGATCCCTTGATAAAATTTTGTAAAAGCTTCAACATACTCATTGAGAACGGGATACTCGAGGGCAAGCTTCATAAAGTCTAGGTCACCTTCTTCGTCTTCATTAAACATGGCACCTAAAATATCCAAAACGAATCCACTTTTCATTAAAGGGTCCTAATATTTTTGTACCCAATCTCTGCCGTCAGGCCGAACACAAAATAGAGAACTTTTATTTCTGGAATACTCTGTAACTTACCACGCCAGTCAAAGCAGAGAGCTCCTCCGATCAAACAAATAATAATTAATGTTGCGAACTTCATTCTGTTTAATTTTCGAATTTGAAGTTAAGCCACAAATTAAAATTTTATAAATGAAATTTTCAGAAATTGAAATTGTAGATTGCACAGAGCAGTTTAGCATTTAATTGGAAGGGGACTGACTTTATGTACCAGTACGACCGACAAAAACGTTCATAATCTAATCAACGCAACGGTCTTCACCGGAAATGATTGAGTGGGCGTATTAATATACTGTATATTTGGCATACCGATAATGCTAATTTATAATGGACTCCTGACTCCCCTTATCACATGGACACGTTGATTCTACCTGATCTGACTAATTCATCCATAGCCACCAGTAATACATTGAGTCATCAATATATTTTAGTAATAAAGTGCTGATGTTTTTTTAAATTGGCAAATCTACAACTAAATCTGCTACAAATTAGATAAAAAACGTTGTGCGTTACTTAGAAGTGTGATTGATAATCCCACGGTAAGTATGGTATTTAACACCTCATCTCGTTGTATGAACTTTGGATTGCCCATCATCCATATTACCATTATGTGCACTCTGCACAGGGTGGTTCAGAGTGGGAATTTCTGAGTACAGGCAGAGCTCCGCTGAAATTGATTGGGTGCGGGTGCGGGTTCAATCTTTGAACCGCCTTATAGAATATACTGTTTGTTTTACTAATTTCGCAAGAATAATTTATTTTAACTTTTATTGGCTGAGGCTTCTGTTGGTGATAACGTCGTATTTATCTGGATTAGATTGTTTTTATCTGGGCTGCGCTGCCCGTGGAAGCAGTTAAGCCGTACGTAGTTCAGATTGCCCATTATAACTAACTCTGGTCCCAAAATTAGTCATTAGTAATTCCGATAATTTAAATGTTATTATAACTCACACTTTTCCTCATGTCACGTCAAATAAACTGACATAAACTAGAAGTGGAACTTTGATATTGTCCAGTTGTTAGAATCGTGTCTGGGTAAAAGTGTCTGGCGTTGGATAGTCATTGCAAGTCTACCAGCCTCAAAATCGACATATTTTTTTTTCTGGTTCCTATCCCAGGCATGCCCTGACCACGAACCCTTGAATTTTGTCTGTTGAAATCGTAATTGCGTCTTCCAGAGGTCATGAAATGTCATACCGCATGCAACTTAATGTAATGTGAAACAAGTACCATATCCGGAAAAGGAGCGAGATTTATGAAGGTAGCTGTTTCTCACACTGTATTAACTGGCGTGAGGAATGACTTTTCGTGATCTCTGGGAGGCGGAATTATGATTTCAATAAAAGAAATTCGAATGATTCATGGTCAGGGCATGCCCGTGGAACAGAAAAAAATATGTCAGTTCCAGGTGCTGGTAGACATGTAATGACTATCCCTTGTGAGTATTAATTAGTAGTGCCGTATTGCATACTAATTAGAGAAAAGAAACGTGAAAAGTAAAACTGAATCAGAAAATAAAATAAACTTTGTTGGAAATGTACGATAATCCTTTGTGGCATTTCTATGCAATTGTTAATGTATTTATGTAAACTTCCAATAATTAAAATTCAAAAGTTCAGATAAACGTGACAACTTTCCATTCACCATATTACGAAGTGACAGACTTTATACCTACTGCTTCCATTATATTAATTTGATGATTTCCAATTCCTCAAAACGACGGATGAGTTAGCAAATAACTAAAGTAAAACTTTAAATAGTAGCCCGGGCTTGTATTCGTAAATTGAAATTAATGCCTTGTTTGTATTCATAATCCAGTGCAGTGTATTGGTCTAGATACGATTAAAATCTCTGCGCATTCTACTTCTTCCTAGAAAGTACAGTTACAAATTACAATACGTGAAATTCATGTTTTTATTTCAAGCCTGTTCATTTCCGAATAATTAAAATATGTATAAAGTAGCAACATCCCTTTATTTCTTACAGGATTCGTTTAATACAATCAATCAAATATTTAATTGGTATGATTATATCTAGTATTTATAAATATGTGATACTCTCCATTCGATTCCTTTACAATTCCTTACAATAACAATAACTCTTCATATCTGGATCTGAGTCAATACACTGACTTTGTCGTAAATACATACTGATACGACTATCCGAAGCCACGGTCCACTTCCCTGCAATATTTCTTGAAACCGTGACCTCAAATAATGCATTGCCAGGAACGGTCTCTACCGTGAGACGAATGTCCACAGGGTGTCCTACGAAATCATCATTGTCATTAAAGTCTCGATTCATGTGCATGGTCGTCTGCTTTCGGAGCAGAAAGTATGCCTCGGTAACACTCTTCAATGTTAAGTTTTCACACTGTGGAAAATCCTTGAATTTCTCATTGACATACGAAACATAGTGTTCAGCGGCTGACAAAACTACTGTTCGATTAACTGGGATTGGTTTCAATGCATTACAGACACAAAAATGTGGAGGGATTCTGGCCAATTCGCAAGATCTGTTTATAGGAATGGGTTCAAAGAGACTTATTCCTTTGAGGTCACCCATTTGACCTTTGCTACTGACATTGGCATTGGCATTGTCATCCATGATTAATAAATGACTCAGGGTTGCGTAAAGGTCAAATGGACTAACGAGGCGATTCTTGTTTCCACTCAAATTTTTGGCAGCAATCGGATATTTTACTGAAAATGCTTCTGGAAGGATGACATACAAAAACGGCATTCTGAATTCCATTTGACCCTGACGTGTTGTCCGTACATCTCCATATCTAAGTCCGTGATCACTCAAGAAAATGACGACGGTCTTCTCAAGATGGCCATTCTCCTTCAAATTTTTGAACAGCTCATGCACTGGATCGTCAATGATTTGCGGTAAATCAATAAAATCATGTGTGAGAGAGTTGGACCAAGCGAATTGAAAATATTTCCTAGTCTTCATGATTTGTGCCATTTCTTGAACTTTATTCAACACAATGTCAAAGCATAATCGAGGGCCATGACAATTCGCAGCACCTGTCCCCCCTGGAGTATGACCCATGAGTTCACTTTGAGCTTGCATCAAAGGACGAAGATAATAGTCTGTCGGTGGTGTCAAGAATCATTCTTTGATGTAATTAAATGTAACCATATTTGGAGTGTCTTCCACGTAGGACGTTCGAAATCCTTGAGATGAGAAATTGTTCCAAATTAAAGGGCACGTGTCAAATCCAGCCGTTGGGTATGGACGACAGATTCCAGTAAGTTCATGCGGGGTCAATCCAGTCAGAGACGCCATTAGGTTCGGAAATGTATTCGTACCCACAGATCCAAATCCGTTCATACTAATCGCTCCTAAATTTTCAGTAATATATTTATGAGTTTTTGGCATTGTTCGGAGTAGATTCATGTGTGACATTGCGTCCAGGCCAAGGATGAGAATACTGAAACCATCGGGATTGTGTTCGCCATTTTCAATCCTTTCCTCTACTTCAGGTTTTAATCGGGTTAATCCTAGAATGTCTACCACACGAAGGTCGTTGTCTTCGTAGTATTCTGGGGTATCGGTAGTGCTTGTGCTTGCACTGGAGGCAGAGGCAGATATGTTTTGAGTTTTACAAAATACTCCAATGTATTCGTAATCTTCCGGGATTTTTGTCGTCGTATTTCTAATGGCTGTACAACGGTCATCGAAACTGTAACAATTATAATAGTGATTATTATAGGTTCCTTATCATAGCGGAACGGGCAAGGCAACTTACAGCGATTTTAAACAAGTAGTAATTCTGTTAGTTAATTACCTAAAATCTATATCACTATCGTTTGCTCTTATCAGTTTCTTATAACAGCAGTCGTCTCCTTGTGGTTTCAACATGATCAGGTTAGAATCTAAATCCGTCTTGAAAAGTAATGGGTATTCATCTGTCTCGCAAATAATTGGAAACGGTGTATTATTTGTAGCCTCCCAGATTGAAAAATCGAAAGGGTCTAATTTTGGTA
>JAQGCB010002050.1:0-12517 GCA_034698835.1 Protaphorura tricampata
TGAGGCTGGGACGTTGGTCACATAGTAAGAAAATGTGTACTCTAATTTTCCATTCACTATTCTCTTCCCAGTCACTGTTTTTCTGGGTGGGCCAATTCCATTTGGAAATTGAACACTAGGCTTGGGATGGCGAAATCCTCTTTTCTTAGACAGATTAGGCATTTTGTGATCAAAATCCAACGCTAACTTTTGGGTGTATAGTGTACAAGAGTTGAGAGATTAATGAACCGTCTGGTCTGGACAACACGCACTTTAATTTTCCTCTCTTATAATTTTCATCTGTCATGATTTTTCAAGGGAACCTCGTCAGCTGCCATTATTTTTCCAAATTCCATTGTAATTAACATTTATTTATATACAAAATTAGAGTGAAATGTACATGCATGTGATATATGTGATTTGCATACTTGGGTCAATTCCTTTTCAAAATGGAATTAAGTCCAAGTCCTTTTATGTAATTCCAAAAGTATTTATGTCCAATTCCATGTGCTATTCTCAAATTCCAAAAGTGCTTAAGTCCAACTCCAATTACTTTCCCGCTATTCCAAAAGTACTGAAGTCCAATTCCAAGTACTTTTCTCTAATTTCAAAAGTACTTGAGTCTAATTCCAATTACTTTTTTCAAATTCTAAAAACTTAATAAGTCCAATTCCAAGTACGGACCTGTACTTGGTACTTTGTAACTTGGTACTTTGGAACTTGGTACTTTGTACTTAACTACACTTTGAAAAGAAGTTGACACAAGTCTGGTGACCTGTGACCTTGTCATGGCCCCCGTGACCGACCGAATTTTGATATCAAGGTACCAGTGACAATTTCCATATTAATTCAACTATGGGCTGTTGTGCGTGACCACCCAAAAACTTCCCTTGTTAACCCTCAAGGTTTAAAGGTCTATTATGCCTAAGCCTGGAGAATTTCTTTTTTGTGGCCCTACAAAAACACCCAACATTTGGGCTTTAGCCTGACTTGATTTGCCATTCATTCGATTACGTTTACACACTATACGTACACACGTGTACTCTTGTGTATTTGCAGATGTGAGTAAACGTTAACTGCCTACACGTGTCTTGGTCCATGAACCCTTTGCATGAGAGTCATTTCAATTTCAATAACTAATACCTAGACTTTTCATGGTCATCTGTTTTTTATGTTATTCGTTGAAGTGTAAATTGTATGTAGATAGAGCCAAAGCATGGATGAATGCCAGAAGTGGATATGTTTCTGTATTTGATGCACACAAATTAAATTACCTAGAGAGATTTTTAACCATTTATTTTTATCAACGTGTATTGAATTTCTAAAATCAGAAAAGTCAACGTTAGTCCCACATTCCAAAAATACACATCCAAAAAACAAAAAATCGGCTCACTGATATACATACAGAGTAATATTCCAAGGATTTTAATCACAATCAATCATTTTATTCTGTAAATTATAAATCATATGTAGGTAACACAACCTGCTGTCTGAATTCAGATGAATGATCTGAACTTCCAATTAATTATAGTTTCCTTGGGACTGCTGAAACACCTGATGGCCGGATATTCTGTTCTGTCTCCCCAAGACAATATTTTGCTGAAGGGCTCATAGCTACAACCCAGGAAATACCAAGACTCAATATTGTTTTGAAACTTTATCCCATCACAACAGACGAGTATGGTTGCAACGTCCAAGATTTTGTACTCAATTTTCACATCATATCCATGTCCACGTGGTAAAATATCCTCATATATACAAGGATCACTGGCATTAAATGCAGGGACATCACAAGGTCGAGGGACTGCGAAGGTACAACTTAGGAGGAATCCATGGAATACTATCCATTTACAAATCAGCCTCAAGTCACGGGTCATGTCAATAGTCGATCAGGTCACAGGTCGAGTCTAAATGATAAAAAATACACAACATTAAATAACGTAATGATAAAAATTAGAACTTGATGAGGAAAAAACTCCATTATGAACTTACTCGTATTAAATGATTAAAATCTGGTTCAGCGTTTCTAGAACTAGTGAAAAAAATCAATTATGAATTGCTCTTTTATAGGTTGTCTACTGGACTTATGGCTTTGGACAGAGCAGTCTTAATCCCAATTACCTTGAATCATACGGAAAAGTGATTTTGAACACATTGTGTCCTCCAAAATTATTCACACGCAAGAAAAATCATTAATTACTTGTAGCTCAATCAATAATTTGTCGTGATTTGGTTGGATTAACATAATTCAATTTTATTACAGAATACAGAACCTCCAAAATCATAAAATGTCATAAAAAGTACAAACTGTACAAATAAATAGAAGTGTTTTGAAAATACTATCTGTGTCTGTGTGTGTAAGAGTTCTAAGGAGACCGACGACGTCGGCTTATGGGTACTTTAGGGGGATTTATATACATATAATAAAGTTCTTGACTTTCTGGACTATATTCCCACCCAAAACTAAAACAGTCAAAGCAATTCCATGGTAGAAGTACAGAGGATAACATGGCTCGGAAAATGATACCAACCGTTTGACTCTACCCTGATACAGGGCGGACCAGAAATGGCGGATACAATACGAATGACTCAATTACGGTTACTTATTATATTACTCAACACATCATCAAAGTTCAGAAACTCTAGAGCTTTATAATTCGATTACATTTGCATAATTTTGAACTTTAAGTGTAATAGTCGTTTGCCTAAAATCCCACGAACTTTCGAATGAGCCTTTGTTGAGGAACACATCATAAAGGGACAATTGTTAAAAATAAGGAATGAGTCTATATACTTTATGATTTTGAGAATTTTATTTGAATTTAGACAGTTGATTTTGAATTCCGAGTATTTTCTTCGAATTCTGAGAATTAATTTTATTCTCAGAATATATGAATTAAGAGATGATTTCAACTGTGCTAAATAATCAAGTCGTGTGGATAGAAGACTCTGATGTTTAATTTCAGTTTATTCTCAACAACTCAAGTCTGCGTAATTAAGTGAAGGGAGGGGTGAAGTGAGATGAAAGCTTAAAGAATAAAAAGGTCCAGACTTCCAGCCAACCCGGCGAACCGAAGGAGGCTCAAAAGACATGGATTCAACAGGTCTCCGATGTTATCATTCATGCTATTCTCTTTTATGCTACTGATTATCATTAAGTAAGTTCGTAATTCGTAAGTCCGAGAACAAACTGTCAACAACATATATCTTAACTAGAAATTTGTCATGAAGTCATTCCAGACTGATGACATGATTTCACCACCAGCTTCCAATTAAAGTGTTTATTCAATTAATATTTATAATGATACCGGGTGGTCCAAAGGTAACCGGACATATCTCATCCAACAGCATTGAGAGGTTAATTGATTACTGGAATATTTTTGTGGAGTAAAAAAATATCATATTGAATTTAATTGAAATACTGTGCCCGGCATGCATAATCGTATTTATTTATATATTTTCCATTTGACAGACACACATTTTGATTAAAAGAAAGAACCCGTCTTGAGCTGAAAAGAATTGGACTTTTCCATTTGAAGTGTAATAATAAACTAAAAATATGTTGGGGATAAAATAAAACCTGTTTAGAATGTGAGTGAGTGTTCAAAAAAAAGCTACAAAAATAGATATTATTTATGATGTGTATAAATACCAAGGGTTTTTCTTTTATTTCAAATCTACGACTGTTCCAACGACCACGTATCTTTATCCCGATGGTTTGAAATATTTATTATGTTTGTTAAATTGTAATTTGTTGACATTAAACACCGTAAATTCCTCGTTTACTTTACGGTAAGCATAAAAATATGTACAAATAAGTTTTAAATAAATTGATGTACATTTATTAAAATTTATATGATTTTTTGTTTAATATCCAAAAAATTAATTCAGATGAAATTTCACTCATGCATTGGAATTGTCATCATTTTGACTGCCATCGCGTCTCTTGCGAATGGAGAATGCGTTATCAGTACAGATTTTACATTTCCACCTGGCTATGACTGTAAAATTGACCTCGGTGGTCTCAGATTCTCAAACGGTCAACTCTTTACATACAAAGGAACTTGCAACAATGGAACATCACACCATTGGTCAGCAGGGTCACTGGGAAGGGGGACTAGAGTGGTATACCAAGCAGATGGAAACCTAGTCGTCTATAGTAGATTCGGAGAACCATTGTTTGCAAGTTTCACCAATTGCAAGGATGGAAAGCTTGTACTCAAGGTAAGGAGGTCAAGGGTTAAAATATATTTAAATTGCAACCAATTCGAACAGAAAGAAATTTTCCGCGCGTATTCTTTCGTTCGTGGACACCCTGTAAGTTAGATATATTTTGAACTGAATCTAAAAAAAACTGTACAGTGTAATCTCTACATATCAACCTCCCCTATATCGTACACCTCTTTATACCGACCAGAATGTCAGGAGCGCAAGAACTCCCTTTCCATACACTTCTTTGTTATTCCACTTTCTGTATATTAAACTTTCTCTTTATTGGACACATTTTGGCGAATTTTTCGAGTTCGGTATATAGAGAGTCCAATGTATATGAATTTATGATTATTTATTCTTCTAGGATGATGGTAATCTGGTCATGCTTACTCCTGACAATCAAACACTGTTTGAGACTGGACCATTTGAACCTCTAGTATGCCCATGTGAATGTGAAGAGTGTCCTCCTCCTCCTCCTCCTCCTCCAGGTGGCGGTCATCACTCCGGGAGTGGGCATGGTGTACTTTAGAATAGAACCAAGGGTCACTGAACACGTTATGAGACACTATGAGAAACCTACTTTTTTCTACCGATTATTGTTGCTGTCCAATTTCCACTTGGCCTGGTTTTAGAGGTCTTCCATAAATTAGAAATACAAATTAAATCAAAACAGTGGACTCTCTATATACCGAACTCGAAAAATTCACCAAAATGTGTCCAATAAAGAGAAATTTTAATATACAGAAGTCGAATAACAAAGTGCATGCAGAGGGAGTTCTTGCGTTATTGACATTCTGGTCGGTATAGAGAAGTGTACGATATAGGGGAGGTTGATATACAGAGATTTCACTGTAGACGTAGAGTTTGACTTTAAAAATAAAAGAATTTAACGTAAAATTCGTAATTTTTATTGATGGTTTTATTCATAAATGCTCATTTTGTTTGTGGATTAATTTTTAAATTGTCTCCTTCCATCGGAAAAATAAATCAGCAGAAGTTTGCCAAAATCTTTACTTAAGGAATATTCAAAATATTATCGTATTTATTTTATAATTCTATCATAATATACATTTTTGAAACATAATTATAATAATCATTGAAAATCGAATGATTTTTATAACATATTTCCACTCCACACAAAAATAAATCTGAAATACCACTCGTTACTGTTGAAACTTATTGAAACTGAATGGGAAATAAACTGAATGAGAATTGGAAGTAGATCCAAGGGGAGTTTGACGTTGAAATTGCCCATTGCTTATCAATTGTTGTCCCAAGCGTTGTTGTTCCAATTCCTTCCGTTCATGCTCTTGGATTTGTCTTCTGTGTTCAATGAGCCCTTCTTCATAACTTTTAGCATCATTAGTGTCATAATCATAATTATTAATTGGCTGAGTAGAACTGGGATTGGGACTGGGACTATTGTAATTGTAATGAAACTGATAACCACTCGGTATGGAATTCGAATGTCCATACAATTCTCTAAAACTTTGTTCCACTTTCTGATGATTTAAAATTTGTTGTTTATGAGTCAAAATTCCCAAATCATATTCTGACTGGAATTGACGCGATTTTCGTATTTGATCTTCTTCTTGTCGTTTGTGTTCTACCAATTGTTGTTGATGAACTAAAAGTCCATCTTGAAAAGAAATTGGTTGACAAGTTGTTGATCCATTTTTAAAAATTAAAATGAGAGCACAAGTGAACAGTCCAATCTGAAATTAGGAAATTTTAAAATTATGTATACCAATTTGATTAACTTTGAATAAATTTTAATTAAATTAATTATTTAAAAAAATTACCTGAAAATATCCCATTTTCGGTTTTCAAAAATTGAGACACTTAAATTGTTCTATTGTTGTTTGCTGGGGCTGATTCTGACTGTGACTCTCTGAATGGAAGTCTAACCTGGAAGTAATTCTCTATTCACATTTTCACTCCTTATATTAATGTACGTAACATACGTATGTACGTGTGAAGATCGTCAAGTACGTAATTGTTATTCTCATCTGTTATTATTGTTTACAGATGAGCATGGAAGACAACAATCATAATTTACTCGTACGGTCGTACGGAAATTGCAAATAATTGTAGCAAAAAAAAGTTGCCCATCCCCAATGCAATGTGACTGTGATTTTGAATGGCCAAGGTCGCATCTCATTGAAATGCATTGTTCTTCTCCACATTTCTACATACATCATCAGATGCAATTATATGGAGCATCTTGTGTCGTCTTATTGTTTACGACAGTTCATCTTTACTCTGATAAAGACATTGAATTGTTTCATTAGGGAGGAGCAGGAATTCACATTCACATGCACATGTATATGCTTATGTGTATTTGGCAATACAAAAGCCATAAATTAGATGATTTGAGGGTTTGTCTAATGAACACTGCTAATCACACCCAAGTCAATGCAATGCCAAATATGTGTTTATACTTCATATGAGGTTTGAAATCAAAATAATAAGGAACCCATCATGCAGTGTCAGAATTCTCCCTCAATTTTTATTTAAAGATGAATAATTTATTTGAATATTTGGACTAATGGTCTTCCAAGTACGCTACTTTCAAAATGGGATTAATTTGGTGGATTCTACGTTATGGATTCAAATGGATCAAATCAAATCCTCCGGACGCACATTTTCTTCGTAATAAATTTTGTTTGTGCTTTTGTATATAAAATCTGTACTTAGAAAAAGATTACCAAAAAGTCTCATACAAACGAATGCCAAAACACTCCCGAATCAGTAATCATCCTATAGTAATTAAATAAAAAAATTCTACACGTTAAGCATTCTGTGGAAACACTTAATATTTTTATGTGATTCCACCGGGCAACGCAATTTCCTTTATCTCCTCATTATCCCAACATTCGTCGCATTTATTGATAAAGACTCTGTTTAATTTTCACTGTACATATTTATTTACGTTTTTACATTGCTTTCTAGGAATTGTTTTTTTTTAATAATAGTTAAGTGCGATTTTGATTTCATGAATACAACGTATGAAAATGTATACTGAGAGCCATGTATAAAAAGCATACATTTCTCTCCTGGTTTAGATTCAAACTAGATCAACGGTCAATTAAATACAGCGTATTAAAAAGTACATAAACTAAAAGCAGGGTAAAAAGATTTTTTTAAATATATTTTTTTTGATTTAGAATTTTAATATTTTTTTTTGAAAACAGCAAAATGGCTCAGACGACTGGACTATTCATAGCTTGCTTCGTCATGATGTGGATTTCTGTTGAAGTACATGGTATGTGCGATCAACATTACGGATGGAGAAATTGTCAATGTCAATGTGGTGGTGAACGTAATGGACATTGTCATTGTCCTTGGGGTTCAGAAATCCCAGGAGTGTATTGTCGTCATGGTGGAAACCATTGGATTTGTTTTCCTTGGGGGAATGGAGGTTGTCCATGGCCAGCCTGTACAGGGAGGGATGCAGCTGATGGGGTCAAGGATAGATTGAAGGATGGGTCTTCACCTCTTCTGAAAGTCCTTGGTCATAACCATAATCATTTGTAAACTGAACGAGTATTATTCATTATGTAATCTAAAAATGTACGAATTAAGAACCTTGTATTTAAAAGGTTGATGTTTTCAATTTTATCAATTAATATTTAGACAGTTCTTATAGTTTAACAAACTTCCGAATTTTTCGTTTTTCTCATACAACTTTTATTACTAACAAAGGGTTTTATTGACAAGAAACTGAATACTACACTTTTATTTCGCAAAATTATTTTCAAAGAATTCAGAGTGCGTAATGGAGTTGTTATTAAGTTTGATGCTTTAACGCCGAGTAATTGGGGAATACGCCAGAGCCATAGAACAGAGGTGGAGAAGTAGAAGAATTAGGCAAATTGACTGCAATCGCATCTGGACGGAGGTTGACAGTCACTCCTTCCACGAATGACACAATAGTTGTAATTTCCACAGGAAATGGTGCACCAAAAATCAACATTTCCCCAATTGATTCCAAGCCAGTTTGGAGCTGGGTTTGCGTTCACCTTGTCGTTCTCCATGTGAACGGCCAAGCACAGTAGTACTGCGAAGACAACCACGAATGTAGATTTCATCTCTTTACTGGTTAGATCCTAGTTTCTGAAGAAAAATAAATATTCCGAAAGTTACAAAATTTTAGATTTCTTACAGATAAATTAGGATTAATATTTTTTAAAGTTGTGAAGTTTATTACCTGCTATTTGATAATACTCTGATTAGAACAGCTTCGATTGAATTGAGAAATAGTTTGATTTTCATGGACCTATTAGTCGCTTATTTATACTAAACGGTCCATAAAGCCAATTCGTTCATTAATTCCTGCGAAGTTGAGTGGATTGAGACAAGACCGAATTATAATCCAATTTAGAAAGGTTATTTGCATAAACTATTCAAATTCCAATTTCTACAGAAATTCTTTCACGTTCTTCTGCATTGATTGAGTATTAAAATTCCTTAACTACGCAGTTTGCTCTTTTGATGTCCCGCCCACACTTTTCTGATTTCTAATACGTGCATGTAAAAGCATAAATTGTTTTGATTCAGATGCTTAGCTTAACTATGTCAAATGAAACCATTTGATTGATTGATTGGAATTCCTAACCTAAAGTTAGGAATTTGATTGCGCACTAAACATCGAAATTAATATTGAAATATTCTAAACATGTATTTTGTAAAACTTCTTTTCAATTATTTTGGCACACCGTGGTTGAGTTCCTTTTTGTTGAGTGCAGCTGCAAGTTTTATAGATATAGTTCGTGAGTTACTTGTGAGAATTCAATAGTTAAGGTTACGACCCGGGCTATGTAAATTAAATTAAAGGTCATTTGATGCATCTGCGTATTTGAAGAATTTTGATACAACTCTATTCCGTGAATTTAGAAGTGAGCATGCAATGATTTCTGTAGAACTTGTAGTTTGAATATTTTATGTAAAAACCTTTCCGCCATATCAATTGTATTAAGTTGAAGCCATGCCTTTTCAGAAAATGATTTCCAATGAACATTCGTTCTGTGAAGCAGGTCCTGGTGGGTTCCTGTAGTTTAATTTTGGTTAGATTCCATTCCCCGGTCTTCTAGGTTGTAGAGTCATCTAGTAAATAGCGTGGTGTTGGACTATCTTAGTAAATATTTTCTGCCTCTTTATTAAGGAAATGATAATTCATTGACCAAGCGGATCTTGTTTTCCCTTCTCCTTCCAGAGAAATATGATATAAGGTCTTTCAGCTTCATAAAATGCAAGTAAATTAAAAACATCAAAATTGTTGGGTTTTGCTCATACTTTATTGCCACAAAGAATTATATTGCCAATGATTACTATATAGTATACTAGTCTATATTATCTTAGTCGAGTAATTGCGGAATGGGCCAGAACAGAGTTGCATAAGTGATTAGGCGAATTGACTACAATCACATCTGGATGGTCGTTGACAGTCACTCCTTCCTCGAATTGCACAATAGTTGTAATTTGCACAGGAAATAGTGCACGGGATATTAACATTTGGCCAATTGATTCCAAGCCATTGAGGAGCAGGGTTTGCGTTTACCTTGTCATTCTCCATGTGAACAGCCAAGCACATAAGTACTGCCAAGACAACCACGAATGTCGATTTCATCTTTATACTGGTTAGATCCTAGTTTCTGAAAATAAAACAAACATGTAAAAAGTTTCAAAATTTTGGCGAAAAAATTAATTTAATGTCTAATAAAATTCATTCGATGTCTATTACCTGCTTTGATAATATTTTATGAGAGTAGTTTGGATTGATGCTAGAAATAGTTTGAATTTCAAGGACCTAGCCGGAGCTTATTTATACTAAACTGGTTAACACGTCCATTTGTTCATTTATTCGTGCGAATTTGAATTTTATTGCGACGTACAAGAACGGATATTTACATAAAACATTCAAACTCCAATTTCTTCAGAAATCGTTTCTTGTTCACTTTTAAATTCATGGAATAAAGTAGCATTGAAATTCTTTAAATACGTCGATTTTTGCATGAGTTATTTTCCAGCACAACATGCCCCATGCCCTTGACCTTGAGTAGAACACCATGACTTAATTCTATATTTCATCTGTGAAATGCATGGAATTTCTATTTACATCGGTGGTAGTGTCAGTGTGCCATTCATATGTTCATTAGTGTGGTAATTAGTTCTTCAAAAAGCTTCATTTCTATGAATGCAATATTCTATTGGGCTGCCTTTGTTAAGTGCAGCTGCGGGATTCAGAAGTTAGTTGTGTCAATGTAATAGTCAAGGTTGAAAATAAAGTTGTGTAAAAATTGCTTTAAAAGTTCATGCTATAAGCGGCATATTACAGAATTTCATTTCAATTAGATTCGATAAAATTAAAAGTGATTTCTTCAGAAATTTGAGTTTATGTAAATTACAGTTCTGACATCCGCATTCTGATTTTGATGAATCCTTTATTGTCGCGATAATGAAATTCAATTTCTCAGGAATTAATGAACAAATGGACTTGATAGCCTGTTTAGTATAAATAAGCTCCGTCTAGGTCCTTGAAAATCAAACTATTTCTCACTTCAATCCAAACAACTCTCATCAAAGCATTATCAAAGCAGGTAAGACATCGAATAATTCTATTAGATATTAATTTTAATTTTTCTCCAAAATTTTGAAACATTTTAAACGTCGTCGTCGTTTTATTTTAAGAAACTAGGATCTACCAGGTATAAAGATGAAATCGACATTTGTGGTTGTCTTTGCAGTACTTATGTGCTTGGCTGTTCACATGGAGAACGACAAGGTAAATGCAAACCCTGCTCCTCAATTTCTTGGAATCAATTGGGGAAGTGTTAGTATCCCGTGCACCATTTCCTGTGCAAATTACAATTATTGTGCAATTCGTGGAAGGAGTGACTGTCAACGTCCATCCAGATGTGACTGCAGTCAATTTGCCTAATCACTTCTCCACCTCCGTTCTGACCCTTCTTGCAATTACTTATAGAAAATTAGAAGAAATTACATAGTTAAATCAACGAACTTTTAAAGAGTCCATTACATAGTGTAAATTTCTTTCACGTAAAGCAAACATCTAGTATAGTGTACAACATAGTATTCAATGGCAATGGAATATTTTGTGGAAATAAAGTATGAGTAAAACGCAACATTTTTGAATTCTCTTTCACTTGCATTTTATGAGGCCAAAAGCCTTCGGATTTTACGACATGTAACCTTTTGATTGCGCATTCGATATTTATATATTTTCCTCTCCAAATTCCACGGCGGTGTCATACGTCTGGGGTCCTTTTCTTTTTCTTACAACTGTATATTCTAATCTTTTAATTAGTTGTTTTCAATTCGTCGAAATACATAGGTGTGTGATTCATGTTTAAATAAAATGTAATGAAGAATTCTGATACTGCATGATGGGTTCCTTATTATTTTGGCTAAATTTATTTCAAACTTCGTATGAATTATAATTACATTTGGCATTAACATAGATGTGGTTATTTGATGTTGATTAAGCCTTATCCACTTAAAACCCAATGAATTAAAACAAATTTGGTGTTTCTGTCGCTTCCCTTCACAAAATGTCATTTTCATGATTCTGTTGCAGTTGAAATCCATTCAAAACTCTTTCACTGTCTCCAAAGCGTCTCCATATTCCAAATCTAGTTCTTAAACTTGTGAAACGATGTATGACAGTAAAGACGGTTCCAGCAATCAGAGCTACTACCAGGAGAGTCACTATACAAATACAAAATACATAAAAATTACCTAAAATTTTCTGGAAATAATAGATTCGTAACAAAAAAAATTCTTTAAACAAACAGAAATAAACTGGAGGTCAAATTCTAAACTTACAAGCAATAGTTAACCCAATTGTTGACCCACTCGATTGCTTTTGAGCACTCATTAAAGCTTTAGGGGTTGTAGAGGTAGACGTCGTGCTAGTAGTTGTTAGCTTAGTAGACGTTGTAGATGGCGTTGTTGTCGTAGTCGTCGTGGGCTCAGGGTCTTCATTACACATATTTTGATAGTAGTAACACCCGCGCTTTTTGCATTGATATTTGCTCAGGTCGGGTGAACAACCAGTATCTATTGCCAAGAATATTTCGTGGTTTATTTAAATTAATATGCAAAAAGCAAAGGTGTCACAATGCCCCATTAATGTTGCTAGTATCAGACCGTGACAGATGGGGCAATGTGACACACCCAAAAAAGTGGGACGAATTGACCGAATTATTTTTAAATTTCATTTACCAATTTCTGGCTCCTTCACTTTCACTTTAAAAGTTAGAGCTGCCCTTTGAAGTCGATTGGTGGCAAAACAAGTGAATTCTCC
>JAQGCB010002051.1:0-12512 GCA_034698835.1 Protaphorura tricampata
ATTCCACTTTCTGTATATTAAACTTTCTCTTTATTGGACACATCTTGGTGCATTTTTCGAGTTCGGTATATAGAGAGGTCCATTGTAGTATTACTTACATTCACGGCATATATGTTGTTTCATATTGAAACCTTCTCCATTCATAATTAGAATCACTTGGTCAATGTTCTTTCCAGTAGTTTCGCTCAAGTTTCTTGTTTTGACGCTAAGGCGTTCTAGGCATTGGAAGAACTGACGAGTAATATTAGATCTCAGACCTCGTCCCATTATCATTCGCATGTCATAATGGCCGATTTGGACATAAATCACTGCGGAAAGGTAATAATGATGCAACTGATATAATTATATACTGTTACAGTTCAGCAGACAAACCTGGAGTCCCGTCATAAGAAATTCCATTAATGTTGCAGTGATATTTGTTCCCTACTTTGTTTCCTATTTCCAGCGGATTTTCATTTAGAATTGAATCCATTTTGTAATCTTTCCTCCACTGATGCGTCTGAAAACATTTTGTAATTTATGGTCATATCTTTGAGTCTCGCATGACTTATTACCATTTATGATTTGGAACAGCATATTGCTTTCGGGATAACTTAAGGCATTCGTACCTTTCTAATCCTCTCCTCCGCATCATCCAGATTAAATTGAGAGACTGTAGAATTCGTAATATATATGTATTCGTTTTTTTGTCCTATATTTGGGTGATTAAGTTATTATTGATTAAACTGTATTACGAAATGACAAACCTCTCAGCCATCGAATCAGGAACTGATCAGCTTTTTCATACTTTTTCTCCAAAACATCATTCACTCTTCTACGGAACTTTAGTAACAAATAGAGGAATTCATTATTTTATAAAAATTTATAAAAACTTTAGAGTATGTTTAATGTCGAGACTTATGGGTCAATTCCTTTTGAAAATGTACTTAAGTACAAAGTACCAAGTACAAGTCCGTACTTGGAATTACATCATTATTACTTTTGGAATTTGTGAGAAATACTTGGAATTGGAATTAAATACTTCTGGAATATGTGAAAAGTACTTGGAATTGAACTTAAGTCCATTTCAAAAGGAATTGACCCAAGTCTGTTAATGTCGTTCGTATGTTTAGTGTAAATTGGGGATAAAATCTATTTACATTTAGCTAACAATCTTTCCATTACCTTTAATAGAGCAATATTCTCATCCAACGTGTAATTCGTGTCTAAGAATTTACCAAAAAGTTCAT
Organism: Protaphorura tricampata; assembly: GCA_034698835.1. Lineage (NCBI taxonomy): Eukaryota > Metazoa > Arthropoda > Collembola > Poduromorpha > Onychiuridae > Protaphorura > Protaphorura tricampata. The sequence goes on from JAQGCB010002051.1 coordinate 1,230, forward strand.
TATGATGCGAACACGAAGTCGAATCAGTACCAATGACTACCACATTGAATATTGACCACGCGATGCATGTTAAAAATAATATTATTGACCACATTTAGTGAAGTCCGACAATTTCGCTGTATTATATAACTGAAGAGAAAAACTTGTGACGTTGTGATATTATATGAGTTTTGTATTGAATAAACTTGTTTTTTCCTGACAACACAATAACAATAAAATTTGCATAAAATTCGAATTAGCTAATTTTGGGCTAGACATTAACTAGACAAATGAAAAATTAGGGACTATCTTGCATTTACTTGAATTGCTTGAACTCTAATGTAATAATAAGCTCTCGCAATCCGCGAGTTCTATTCATATACTAGTACCAGTATAATTTTTAGATTTTAAAAACAGACACGGCGAATTCCAGATTATGAGACTAAAAATTAAAAATACCATGGAATTTATACATTTAATGTTCACATTCACCTTGAACGATTCATATGCAAGTAATTCTTGGCATTGTACCTTTATTTTTGAATCTACGTGATAATGATTTAATGTGAATTCAGAGATAATGTGATAAAGTAATTGTCCATTTCGGTGAGAAAATGCCAACCCTTTTCCGTCCATAAATAAATTAATAAATAAGATAATAAACTATTTTCCTCCAGCAGGTGGATATTAATCATCTGAGACGGCTGAATACAGTGCAGTGTCTGCTTGACGTTTAATTTAAATTATGTATTATTTTGTATTGTTGGAGGCTTAATATATACAGTAAGTATGTAATTTGTAGCGCAGGAGTTAAAATAATATTACGTCTTCCCACCATTTATTATTATGAGAGTTATTTTTTGACACTAATCGTTTAAATAATATTCCCACGAACTCACGTCAATATGGAACGAGCTACTTGCACGTTAGATACCGAAAATGACCGTTTAAACCCCGGCTCCGATCAAACGCCCGGTCTCTAATACAAAATAAACGCCGGGTTAAAGGGGCGTTTCTGGAAATAAATGCCGGGCTCAAATAAGCCGCCAAATATTTCTTATAAGCCTAGAGCAAACGCATTACATATCTTTGGAAAAAGTAGAGGTAGTGTTCAAATAACGCCGGGTCTCAAAGTGGTGATTTTTAATAAACGTCCGGGCGCTTAAGCGACCATTTACGGTAGTTCACACTTTACCAGTACAGAGAGGAAGTCCAGGTCATAACACTCACGCCCACGTCAAAAATATTCATCTAATTATTCTTAGAAAGCTAATTCCCAGTGGAGAATAAATTCAAAACCTGGATAGAAAAATCGGTTACTTCAAGGCGAGGAAATAAACATCCTTGTATGTATTTGTAAACATTTACGAGTACGCCATCATTCAATTTTACAGTACATTGATTCATTATTATGTGCATAGTTCGTGGTAGATTTTGTCATGAGTTTTAAAGGAATTCCTTGACACTTGACATTTCATTTGATATGTGTGTAGTCACAGTCTACGTATCAAGACGCTGAAGGTTTTTTTTTTTATTAAACATGATTGAGCATAAAGAACTCACACATAAAATTCGCAAACCAGAAGTAGCTATAGAATAAAGTCTAAATCACCACTACTTATTAGCATGCCAATTTTGCGATTTTGGATTTGAGAAAAAATATGTACTGTATAATATCTGGGCAGCCAGAACCTCAAGTTTTAATTTATTATCTTGTGTCTGTCTACCCTTCAATAAAACAAGTTAATTTATTGTGTACAATAATTATGTAAACAATACGATTTCTATTGGGTTTGAGTACCAAAATTGCGGGTATTATTGTTATTGGATTATTTTTACAGTAATTTTGATACAAAAATTTTGTAATACGTATACATGACCTGAATTTAACTTCTGTTAGACGAATTCACCCCAAATACCCGATGTGTCCGGGCAATTGAAACTGGATCAATGAGTAACATAGAAGAGGTTGGTCCAATTTAGTATCAATACATATATTGAAAGTCGTTTTTTTTATGTATCTTAAAAACATTACAGAATGCGGCATCCCTTGAACTTCTCCAGGTTAGATTGGATGAAGTGTCGAATTCTCCGGAAAAATTAGATGCTGTACAACCTCATCCATTTACCGCTTCTGAAAAACGGTATGATAAATACAAATACAGCGACTGGTTATCGCCAAACTATAAAATTACATATATTCATACAATACAGATCACGACAGGCATCAAACAAAGGAAGGCTTGCCATAAAAACGTTCAAGTCAAGACCGTCCGTCGGAACGGAATTACTAGAGATTTCTCATATCAGAGCAATACATAACACACTAATTGCACTTTTCTTACTCTTCTTGATCAGAATGATCATCACGGAATTACGCAATCTTGGAACGTAAGGAAATATTGATACGGGTACGCCATAAAAAAGTTCTTAAAGAATTTTACATTTGAATGATTCATTTTTCTGACTACTACTAGATATGATGTTTTTGTACAAGGCTTTAAATTTGGATTTTACGCTAACTTACATACAACGCTCGAGATTTTCTTTGGAATGCATTTTGTCACTATATTGTGCGTTTACCCAGTCTTTTCATTCTGGGCTACATATCGTCAAACTTTTCAAACAGGTTGAGTCAAATTCTATTCAAAGAGCAGTGGACGGAATTCTATCAATTAAATAAACTTTAGCATTTATAAATACTGTACATAGGTTCCGCTAAAGCGCGGTTGGACTGTTTCACCCTAGTAGTGTTCCTGATTTACCTCAATGGATTTATTTTCATTCCTGCCACACTCATGTGGAAACATCCTCTACCACCAGGGTCAGGGTTTGCTGTCGCATTGGAGCAGGTGAAATGAAATCAAATATATAAACTAGTAACTTCAGATGATAGCAAAATATTGTAGACTCTGTATAGTGTGAACACTTCCTTCTCAAAAGCACTTCAGTCCAAGTACAAATACTTTGAAAAAAGAATAAAAAGAACTTAAGTACAAGTACTTCGCCAAAATTTGAGAAGTATTTAAGTACAAGTACAATTCCGAACTTAATACGATAATTTTTTATGTACTTGATACTTTGCACTAGGTACTTGAATACATTTTCGAAAGAAATTGGCTCAGGTCGAACTCTGCAACATTTAGCAAAGCCTAAAAGGACCGAACAGTTCCAATAGAATATCAAGATCAAGGAGTCTGTACTGCCTATTCACAAGGAGAGCCAGCGCGGGCAAAACAATGAGAATCGCCAAAAAATTCACCCCCTTCTCGCCAGATAAAGATGACGTAGCAACCAATAATTCCATGTCGTTTTCCTTGGATTTAATGAAGAAAATTGGTCGATTTAATTTTTTTCTTCAAAATTGAACGACGGTTGGCAGGACGAACTCGCGATGAGCGCTAATTTTTGAACATTTTTCATCAACAATCGCCAATTTTCTGTCCAAGTGAGTGACGTCAGCATTTCGAATTAACATAGGTCCCGCATCGGGGTTTCACAATGTATTGCGGAACCAAAAAAACGAAAAGTTGTTATTTTGATTGTTGTGGTCGCGTGGGCTCTCCTGGTAATACAAACAGCCATATACGCTCCTTGGATTTATCCATGTATGCCGCAAAGTTTGCTTTATTTTTACCTTCAAACTTGTCTAAGGTTAGCTCATATTGTTAAGACATACGCGACATGCCCAAACTGTTTGTTTCGTTTCTGTAGGCCAAGGTTTTGTCGTCAACCACCACCAATTCTTATTCATTTTCTTGCTTCATAGCATAAGATCAGATCAGGTGAGATTTTAATTCAAGTATAAATAGACAACTACAGGTACCGCTGAGCTCGCTGTACTCCATAATCCATGTAATGTGTGTAATATGTAATTGAAACAGAATAGTTAACTAACAATTCAATTCAGATTGTCAGCCAGTCGGAGCTTCAATGTCAGTTTTTCTTTTCATTGTTAGACACTTAATACAGTACAACACACACGTTACTGACTAAAATTACATTGCAATTGCAATAGTTGACTTTGCATGGAATAATTCTTACTGTTCACAAATAAAGCGGATATGAGTCTCATGTATGAAATTGAATAAAAAACAATGTATCTTTATTTTTAACAATGGATGACGTACATACACATATACATAAATGTACCAATAATCTCTTCCTTTCGTGTAAACTAATTTTGACATCGAAAAAAGAATAAGGGCAAACGTAATTGTAATTGAGATCGAATAAACGAATTGTGCAATTTGCTGTAAAGAATAATAATTTCTTTAATGTTGCCGGTTGTAATTGCTCCAAGAAATTCTCGGTAACAAAACAACAACAAATTCCTTTCAACCTGGTCACTCAGAATTGTCATACTAACACTCTTAAAATTTTAGAGTGTCCAGTATATTCAGGCACGAACTCATTATTCATGCATTCCTAACTTACTATACTCTATGCATCGTTACATCAAGAAAAAACTTTGAAGATTTGGGTAAGTCACTTGACCGGATCCTTCCATCGGTACTTGGCTAGCAATGGTTTCAGGCGTATGTATGGACTGATGTGTTCAACACACGAACATATCGTCTATAAATCCTAAAAGCCATGTGATGTAGCACGTCAAGGAACCAATTAACCATTATTTGAAACTGATGTCATTTGTTGATGTCAGAATGAAGACTGCTATGGATCATGGATCATCTCGAGAAGTCATGTTCCAAATTCTAAAGGTATCGCCCTTACCTTTTAGCAGTACATAATCCAGTAGAGCTCCTGAACCTTAAGGGATGTGTAAGAAGATCTTGATTTCGATTCGAATAACACTGCATTTTGGGATATGTTCTAGTCGGGCTGCACAATTGAAACAATCCATTAGACCAAGCCAGCTTTCCAGAATTTCTATAATTATCTGCAGTTAAAAATGGTCAGTTACACAAAGTATTTAGAAAAACTTAAAGCAAACAAAAGCATTTGAAATGTCATGAAATTCTCAACAAAGTGTTTGTAATCCAAGTCCTAAAATGGGACGAATTTTGTAAAATGGTCCGTGCAATACACTTTTTGAAATGAACTGTAACATATAAAATAGATTCCACAAAAGTAGCCTTAGTCTTGCGCTTGTAGAGATGGGCGACGTCATTATAGATGAGATCTGCTAGTCGTGGATCTGTTTTTTTTAGTAATGCATCAGAAGAGAATTACTAGAAGGTACGTAAGAAGGGACATAAATTACGGCCGTGGCCAGGGATGAAAGAGAACGTGCTCCTTGATTGATGGCTTTTCTCAAGAGATGAGTACTACGGACGACGTGGGACATTGTTCCCCGTGCTGATAGTGTATTGTATTGTGTATAACCTATCTTAGTCGTCAGACAATGAGGAAAGTTGGAAGGCTGTCCACTGGCTGCGGACGACGACGCAAATTCATTAAAATTAAATTCCTCCTGGAGTGATACACAAATGAGTTGTCTGGCTGAATCTAATTCAGGGATCTAAATGTTAAGTATTTACACACCCCAGGCTACAAAATGGTGAACATATTTGGGGAAAGTCCACTTTCTCCCAACTATAAGCCATAAAATCTTAAATCAACGGAGACCCTTCATCAACTCAGAAAATGAGACCTTTGATCGCAAGAATAGTTTGGTCACAAAGAGATCATGCACGATTCAGAAAGTTGGCCAAGCTGGAACTGAACAGGACCAGCCGGACTCACCCTTTACTGCGTATGAATATTCTGCGGAAACATAATCGCACCACTACATATTTCTCTCAGGCAGCGGTTTAAATCTTGTCTTTTTTAAAATAATTTGATCCGAGCCGAGATTATTCTGAGTACTATGTACGTACACATTGTACTGTTTTGCATCTTCGTTAACTGAAATCAAGAACGGACTAAGCTACAGCTGCTGTTGAGACTTCACACATTTTCTCTAATTGCTTGACTCGTGGTACGGCACTCGCCAAGAGCGACTAAATTTTCTGCGTATTAATTAGAACTACGTCTGACGTCTGGGCACTACGCTGACCTAAGCAATCGTCCTAATTGTACCAGGAGAAGGGAAATAGTTTATTTCGTGGGACCACACACGAAAACGCAATACATACCATGTGGTATGATTATACGGTATGGTATAAGCCCTGAAGGGGTCAAATTGTGGAATATAAACATCTCCAAATCACTTCCTATTTTATATTCTCGATCTTAGATGCAGCTCAGGAATTAGGAATGTAATAAATGAAATAGTTCCGGCGACGCTCCTTTGAAATTCATGCTGTTGCGGAATACTTTACCGAAATAAAGTTAGACTCACTTTCATAATATTTTAAGCTCCTGCTCAACCGATTACTCAAACACCTTGCATGTTGCATGACGTGTTCGCATTAGAATGAATTACAAATTGTAGATGTTCCTGCCCTTCCGAGACCTTTGTCTAAAACAATAAATCGAATAAGTTTGACAATTCATTTATGACTAAGCAAAAGAGGATGAAGAACTCCTAAGGTGAACAAGTTGAGGACTTTTGAAGCTGACGACGACGACGATGATGATGATGATGATGATCCTGAAACAGAAACCTATTGGTAGAAGATAGATTAGGACCAAGAGTCATTTTCCCCTCATCTGTCACTCGGTTCAGGATTTATAGACTTCAAAGAGATGAATCGGACGCGATGTTGAGAACAGGTTAGTAGTTGAATAACACTACGCGGGTGACATGATGGTTGTTTTTGTTTCCTTTCGGAAATGGATGAACGGAACGGGCGCCGGGGTAAAAATGAAAAAAAAAGTACGACAAAGACAATGACTCTCGGAGGACGCTATGGACAGGACATTGTAGGAAGAATCCATATTGTAATATATTTTTTTGCTTACCTTCTGTCGACTCTTATCATCTCGGAGTGATTGGAGGTGATGGGGATAGGAGAGGGCAATTTGTCAAGAAGTGTCATGCTGATGCAGTCATACGACTACGACTATAAGAGGCAGTCATTTCATGAGATATGATGAACTGACAGAAAATAAAATAAGGATTTGGATTGCAATCCAATCCTTTAGCTGCTTTTTTTCGTCCTCTCATCATATTTCTACTGAGAAACTGACAGATTCAATGCACAAGGACATAAGGCACATTCTATCCAGGCGCTCTACATCATCACAAGTTATAAGAACGACAAGGACTGGTTGGGCAACCGGCCGAAATACCTTCTCTCAGCATCCCATTGTTATTCCGAACAATTTTTTATGTCAACCTGCACATAATTTATTCACCATTGAGATGTCCTTTATGAACCGCACGGCACACAGGTACAATACTATTTACGGCCATTTCGGCACTCGTAAATTGTAATCTTCCACAGCGTCACCGCACCGCGTAGTCGTCAATACTATTTTGTCAAGGAAGAAATCAAATCAGATGATAGAAGTCAACGTAGGGCAAAAGACTCTGCCTTTACAGTAAATTCTGACTAACCACGGCATTTGGCATAGTCATTTTAATATTCGCAGAAAACCGTTGGAATTAGTGAATAAATTGTCACGGAGTATAATTTGATGGAAAATCTCGAGCGGAAAAATTAAGGGTAAAAGCTTTGAAGGATTAAATTTGACTAATAGTATAGTTTTGCCTTAAATGTTGGGGTTAGGTCTACGCTGTGAACAACACACCACACCTGTTGAGTTGAATTGACCCATTATTTTAATCTGCAGAAAATTTGCCAATTATTTATTATGATTCTCTCACAGTTGAGCTTAATATGGAGATTAAATTCAAAAAAATATTGCACGTGTAGAAGGTGAAAGAGAGAAGACTCTTATCCATGGCGGTGTAAATTCTATAAATTTTAAGCGTGCTTATTAAAAAATTGATGGAATATTTTCTCACGTTGAGATGATTGGAAATTAAGCATTATTTCACCCAAGCGTACAAGATTTTTTTACTCGCATGGTTCTCTGAGCATGCATATGATAAATCTATAGAGTGAAGGATCCAGATGAAAAAGATGATGATGCATAATAACGTACGCCAGGTACTTATTGCTCATTAGACTTGAACTTTTCATTGGAAGTCCTTAGTTGAAAAAGAGCAACGTGTTGTGGGTCTGGTGGTGTGGTACAGTTGATTTGATTGGATTATGTTGAGTTGATCCGGATCGTGATTCTCCATGAGTATTCATTTATCCTTAATGGTGATGAATGCATTATCTTCGTTACGATCTCCCCGAGGATTCCTCATCCAAAGTGAACGAGTGAACATTCCGCTCTGTTTTTTTCCTTGTGTGCGATGGCAATGTTTAACTAATTGAACGAGGAAATTGATAAAACCACATCCTAAAAAGAAACTAGTGCTCCTCGAATCAAAAAACAATAATTGTGATCACAGGTTTCAGTTAAATTTTGCAAGTAATTTGCTTATAAAATACAAGCGAATCAACTATGATAGAATAAAATGATTTTATGGATTATCGACCTAATGGCTTTTGGCTTGTTTTGAAATTGAAGTCAAACCTTTATAAAAAATTTGAAAACATACAATCACCCCAGCTAATGTGAATTAATGGGAGTATTTTGTTTATTCGCAATTCATTCGTCAATGAAAACAATTTTCTTCGTGAAATCTAGCCCTCTATTGTAACTTTGAAATAATAAAGGAGTATGGAGGATTAACTGTACGAAAGTAGTGAAATCAGCCGAAACTACACTGCACTTTCTGTACTTTACTTTCACTTAACATTTTGATCTCATAAATCCCTAGTAATCACAACAAAGCTGAAAAATACAACCACCTGTCGACATCATTTGAGCAAAAAGATTACAAGTCATACAAAGTCGTGAATTCATTTTTTCCGCCCGCACAGGTATAACATCACCAAGATCCAAATAGTGCACATACATACCACATATTCTTACAACTAAAGCTTTGAGGCATTTTAACTCTTATTTATTTCCTAGCTTTCCGTCGATCACGAAACCTTTTACACCATAATTAGTGCCTGGTGGACATTTGGGCTACCTTTTTTAAGACCCTTACTTTTCATTCATTCTGTTCTCTTATCACCAGACGTATCTCTATTTTTCGTGCCCTATGGAAAACTCTTTTGGTGGTTTCCTTCTTCGGTTCTTCTTAATTGACTTCCATTTCCATCTCATTTGAATTCTGATACTTCGTTTTACAAATATAACATCTGCAATGCAGCTACACTTTAATTTGATGCATCTATTTATAAAATCACAGACATAGATTTGCGTCTACGTACGAATCATAATTGGGTCCATTCTTTTTTATGAATATCTTTGCTCTGCTCTGATCCTCTTGATTAATTCAATTCAGATATTTGTAGAGAATAGTATAATGGCAATCATAACAATTTTATAAGATTTGTACAAATTCTAAATAGAAAGTAAGGCAAAGAGATCACAGAAGTTGAGTCAGCAAGCAAGCACCTGTTCTCCTCTTCTATTGTCCATTCACCCAGTACATTGTAGAGCAAGTTGTATTGTCATTCCGCCGGCTCTGATCCTTCTCTGTGTTATGTTTCCTGTACAACTAAATACAAACTTGTTACAGTCACAAACGGTTGCTTGTGAATCTTCTTCCAACACAAGCATGTATACATGGATGTGTTGCAGTACACGCGAATTTTACAGGAGAATACATTCGGCATTAATACAAATTGTAAATTATGATTGCATTACAGAGCATTCTCTGCTTTTACTAAGAACCTAATTCGGAATGGCTAAAATATTTTAGAAAATATCATCAGAACAATGATTGCATAACGTTAAACTGGCTGGCATTATTTAATGTACTTTATCAAGTTATTATGCCAAGATTTAAACCAATATGATGCCCCTCCAATACAATAATCAAAATCTGTGTAACAAATTCAAGTGTTTGTATGCACACGTGGCTTTTTGAGTTCAACTCCTTGTTATATTTTACATAAGCTCTCCTACTAATTAAACTATTTTACGGGTTATGGCGGTCAGATTGTTTTGAGCCAGTACAAAGTGGAGCCCGTAAACATGGAAAGACACACAGACTGTGACATAACTTCATGGCTGAATAGCTGCATTGCCTACGATACTTATGGTCAATCTGTAATCTAAATCTGAACGATGATATTCTCGTTTTACCCCTTAAGTGGATCTGACAAGCCATCAACCACAATAACACAATTTAAATGGAGAACAAAGACATTGAGGCGCAATGAAATCAAAGATTATTTAATGCCTGCCTGTCTACCCTTACGGGAATATTATGAGACTTTTGCTTCTGACGGACAAACGGAAAGATTAGATGAGGATTTGAGCAGGTGAAGTTTTTGATCTCCAGGTGAGTGTAGTTATGATTTGGACACGCCATGGAAGTCTCTTTTCATAAAATTTTGTGTGTGAAAGTGCCGACTCATCTGATTGACATAGCCTCCCAACAAGTAGTGTAACGAATAAATTATCTCACAAGAATCTATGTACAGTACTCTACTGTGCTGTGCTGTTCTGGGCGCTTCTTCTTTCGAATCAACTCACCTGTTCACTCAGTAGTATATTTAATGTCCAGCTCAGTCCACCACTAAATATAAAAGATATCTGGTCTATATAGTCTAACAACAAGTAACAGTAACGGTATGGCTACTTCATTTAAAATTAAATGGCAAAGGCAAAATGAAAAGAAAAATTGTATCTCTCAATCTCTGTCAATCATCATTAGAGAAAGCAACTTGAGTTAACTCTCTTCAATTTAACTCTTCTAAAATGCTTGCTTACAGGTATTTCAGTACACAGACTATGCACGAGGTTATTTGCTCAACACTCAACGACCCAAGTTCTCAGGATCCAAAGTTTCGCGGAAAATTTAGTATTGAAAATGTTTATTTCACTTATTTTCTCGCGACCTCTGTAATTCGTTTGCGGGACGGATGGATGTAAAAAAGCTATTGTTCAACCTTTTTTTGTAGTGTAAGCAGTATAATGAGCTATTCTTTAGAGAAGTCGTCTTAATATAAAAATATAATCAATTTTTGGGAACCAGAAGAAATATTAATAATAAATTGGCATGTTCACATGTTCCTCGTAGTGTCATAGTTTCTGAATCAATAACAATTATTCATTTGCACTGCTTGGTACATATACTGTATGGCTCAAGTGTTACGTTCAACCGAAACTAGGATCTTGACTTCTCCCCTCCTGTATGAGAATTAATTCCGATACGAGAAACATGCGGATATACAAGTTTTCTGTGGTAAATTTCTCGCTTTCTCACTCGTTCGTGATCATCAGAAAATCATGAATAAACGTTATTTTTTTTCTCTC
>JAQGCB010002052.1:0-12509 GCA_034698835.1 Protaphorura tricampata
CGACCATTCTGATATGAATAGGATGGTATGAATAAATCTGATATGATATACTGACCGATAGTAAAACCAGTATGTTGTCATCTTTAATTAGGAGATTAAGCACTGATACTTGACGCCGTCCCTACTCCCTGTTTTTCCAATTTCAAATACCATCACACACAAGTGAGACTGAAGCCAATTTTGTCCCACATCTGATCAAATGGACGGAAATCGCCTGGCCTCTATGCCTTCGTTTTAATACAGTCAAATAATTCTTGAAACTTCAATATACTCGAATTATCCTGAAATTGTAATGCGATCCCTAATAGCTGTGTAAATATTTCTTGTAATTCGATTTAAGCAATCTTCAAATTAAAGCAGATTAGTTCTTGTCAAAATTATCATGAGAAATGCAACAAATCTTTTCGAATAGAAAATTATTTCATGTGTAACAAGTTGACTTGAATTGACTTCAATTTCAATAAGCATCAGGATTCCAGAGAACATTTCTCTATTATTTGGCGTTCATGTGTCAAATCGTGCACACAGACTAATTGGGATTAAATTCTTTTACTTACCTGATATGACGAGAGACAGCCGAATAGGAAATTAGTTGATTGAGATCTTCGATTCTCGAGCGTTGCAATTGAACGTTCCGTATGGCAGTAACTATCACGGAAGTCATCTCTTGAATAATAATTATGACCACTTCTCTTAATTATAATATCATCATCACTCACATATCCCAACATTATTTTTTTTGCTTTTTATTTATGAGCCGCACACGAACATACACTCCATAAATATTATTCTTATTTATTTTATTACTATTATTGGTATTATTATTACTGGAGTTAGGTTGTTTGGTATCGGTTTTTTGGTTTGGTTTGAGTATTATTTTATTTACGAAAAATTTCACATGTAAAATATTCCTTAATTATGTAGTAGGTAAAATGTAATTATAATTATTAGCACTCCTTTTTTGTGTGTTACTGTTACGGTTACGATTTTTTATTTATTACTTTAGGTTTCTTATCATGTTTTTTTTTTAGTTTAGGATTTTTTTTTTATGGCGAGGTTGATTTTTTTTATTTCATAAAGGAAAAGAGTACATAGGACTACTTAAGAAATTAGCTATAATTTTAGTTTGAGTAGTCGAGAAGATCCCTTGGTCTTGTTTCGGGATCCGGGCTCTTTCTGTCTACAGAAAAAAGCAAAAGTAAAGGAAAAGGCAGACGTTTTAGAGAACTTTAGGATGAGAATAAAATAAAGTATTCCAGGGTTGGGTTCATTCCTTTCACGCATGCTGGCTGACTTGTGTCGTCTCCCATCTTCCTAGTTAAAGGAAGAAATATACTTTAGTTTACCCGGGTAGTAGTACAAGTCCCGGGTAGTCTGGCAGTGGCAATAGCAATAGCAAAGTCTGGTTCTCAAAGCAAGGCACGCATTTTAGAATGCAGAGCATGCGGAAGATCAATAAAATCTTTGGTAGCCGGGATGCTGCGTGAGTAAGATTCTCCCGTCCATTCTATGCATGCATGTGTCTACATAGTGGAGCAGTAGGAGCTACACCAGCTCACTCAGAAACTCCCCGACTTCCGTCTTCCGCACACCGAATTCGGAATTTTCGGAATGCCTAACCAAGTAGGTACAAGGCAGGAGAAAAAAAAACGACCCGACCTTTGTCGCCCGTATAAATACTATGAGTGTAATCTTGACTGACTTTTCTGTCTGCGGGAGCTACGCCGCCATAAATCTCCCAGGTATCGATGCTTACTTGCTCCTTGCTTACTTTTCCTCATCCCTGCTGCGCCAACCCAAAAGAAAATTTGAACAGAACAGATCATTTTTCTCCAGATGGTTGTATGTTGTGTATAACAAAATCCTTAGCCCAAATTCTCTGGATCTACATGCTGAAAAGCAACCTTTCAATTCCTTCCTTTGTGTATTGTCAAATCTAAATCCGAAACATTTCCCATTTGTTACAATTCGCATCTTATTTACTTTAAACCGTCTGATCCCAGCTTAAGCAAAAAACCAGACTACTTTCAGAATAAAACAGGAGTCATTCAGTTTTTGTACGGAGTTATATGGAACATTTATGCATGTTAGGAATTGGAAATCATACTTGACCTCCAAAATAGTATTGAGGCTTAAACGCAAAGGCAGAAAACGTAGAATGGGGCGATAATAACAATGTAGGACTGATTTGTTTCTATTTTGCACACGTGTTACTTGAACGGATGATATTATTAACTCTACTGGTAGAAATTTTTAGTAAGTATAGGTCATAAGGAAAACACTTGACACGCTGACAAAATCATATGTCGTGCGTCAGGATCTTCGCGTCGGATATACGGAACATTTTCCTCGCAATCCGATCGGTGCGACCACCGAGTCTTTTGTCACAAACGTTTTTCTCGAAATAGTCAATTTCCTGTGAGGTGGTACATTCAGGTCAACTGTGGTTCTTATTTCCTAAGTTTGCTGATTCAATTTTTCCACGATCTACTCTCCAGTCGTTTTGACAAGTTCGTATATCGTAGTTGGTTCTTAGGAATCTTGGTTGAAATTTGGTGAAGTTTTTCAGTGAGGAGCCACGGCTTTTATGTATGACTACATACAGTAAAGAACGGCCTTTAAAGAAAGAGAGACGAGCAAGAATTCGTAGAATTCAGCCCGTGATTTCAAAACCTTTCAGGAGTTTGAAAATGTAATTGTGGGATCTTATACATAGTTGGTCTTGTTATTTCTGGCTAACCTTTTGTAAATTATCAAAGTTAAAGACATTATCTTCCTCAAGTTTCAGTTACCAAGTTTAAGGATTCCATTAAGGAACACTCACTCATGAATGGGTTTAGTTTCATACTTCCATGCAAGTTCCAACAATCCAACAATCGCAGGAACTCATTGAAACTTACTTTCTTAAACTTTTCCAAATGATTGTCTTCATATTTCTCCATTAGATTTTGGAGTGGAAATATGCAAATGTAATATGTATAAGGAAACGATGGACCTTAGTTTTTGGGACCAGAGACTCTCCTTGTATGTAATCTCGTAGTACTTTCGTTTTCATTCCAAGGGTTTGAATTGGTCTACAACATTGAAAACTATTAGGAGTAATTAGGGTAATCAGCCACACCCTGCTCTACTCGTTCAGTGCATCAGGCAGACATTGTATGTAATGTAGTTATGTGAGACTGTGCCAAAAATAGTAGGTCAACGATATGCTTTTCTTCAAGAGTCAAAATGCATGCATGGATAGTGGAGAGGTATAATATCTCCCGTGAGAGGCAAGAGAATAATTAGGCTTAGACAGCCTACTAGATTCTCGGATTATTAAGAGGAAGAGGAGAAGTGCACTATAAAGTATTATTGCAAAATGTACAATCTGCTGAACGAAATGGCCTCATCATAATTAATGTTGACACAATTCAAAGGGACGTGAATCTTCCTTTGTGGGTTTACATTCACCTGACAAAATTCGGCTGGTGTGCACATCTATTGGAGCTGTAGTGGACGCCGTACCGAAATAGTAAACCTGTGGTAGCCACCATTCAAGTATCGCAAAATAGTACATCTACAATACGGTAAAATCCACGGGTTGGCCTTAGGATTTTCATTATTTACAGTGGTGGTCTTTTGAATCCATCGATTCCTGTATTTCAAAACTTAAGAAACAGAAATAACTCTGTTTACGAGATAACCCTTATGTTTGGACCAGAAATCCAAATGAATCGTCATGTTTAGAAAGAGAGAAATTCGTCTGCTCATTCATTTCGTTTAGAATATTTACGCCTTCGGTGAATCACGGCGTATCACGGAGTGTCCAATAAAATATTTATATCATAACACCTAGATTTTCTATTCAGAGTAACTGTATTATTAATAAATTTCTTCTGGATGTAAATCCCAATACAAGAATGAAATCGTCATTGCAGCCGGTTTCCGAGAGATATCCAAAAATTCTGAAATGTAGTTGATTCGAGTGTAAATCCCCGATAATATTCATTTCCGCTGTCTATAATTTTAGTGTTCTTTTTATAGTAGTCAACGTTCAGACACTCTACTCTTCTTAGAAGATTTTTCAAAGATACATTATAGTTGTCCTGATTTCGTAAAAAAATATAATTCCAGAAATGGCTAGATTTTGCAACTCAAAGCAGCGCTTGCTGTAATTTTACTGCAATTTCCAGTTGCCGTCTGTTGTCGTTGGGTTTCATTGGATAGAAAATGAACTGGTTTCAATACCGGACCTTTGAATCAGAAACCGAAATTCCGAGCTCAGGTGGAAGTATACTGTTGAAACTGATATATGAGCCGAGAAACGAGCTATTTCGCGGTTTGCCGTACTCGTATTCCCAATGCTTGACAAGATGAATAAGAACTTTGATGAAACTATCTGTAAAATCTCTGCACAATCTACCACAACCAGACCCAAATGTCTCTATTTTGGAAAGCTCGGAATTTCGCTGCACTGTTTCGAATCATCAGAGTAGAGTAGTGACGTAACGAATAGAGGGCCTGTTTGGGTCATATCTAATTTACCGTGAATTGGGCCCAGTGACCTTTCAACTGTTTGTAGCACTGAAATGGCCCCACTCCAAAATGTATTATCTTAATTCCGAGACTACGTCTTGTGTACAACATCAACGTCTTTACCACGTTATTTTTCTGTGCAATCATGTAATGTAATCCGGGTAGAAAAGGCTGGTGAAATAAGTGCGTAGCCCAGCAGAGATTGAAGATAGTGTCAGAGTCACTTTCGGAAGGAACTCTTTTGACACAGTACGAGGATACGCGATACGAGGAAGAAAAAGGAACATGAATGGGCATATACCGTATGACGCCGACAACAAATCGAATCAGGCAGGAGGTCAAATGAGTACATGTGTTTGAAGGTGTATGTCCAAAAAGCGGTTTCGGTAAGTACTTTTCTCCCATAAAGCACGTTATCGGATTTCTACCAAAACGTACTTGAGTTTGCTTGTATCAATTGGACGAAAATTCTTGTGCGGTTATGACGATATTATATCAGATTTCAAAACCTGATGCTTCGGAAGAACAAAAATATTTTCTGATGAATGAAATTGGTTGTTATGAAGTTCAAAATTCTCCATTGAGTGAGGATTCCGTTCCATCCGTATGCAAATGTTCGCATCTAAGAATTCCGG
The DNA here is from genome assembly GCA_034698835.1 of Protaphorura tricampata. Lineage (NCBI taxonomy): Eukaryota > Metazoa > Arthropoda > Collembola > Poduromorpha > Onychiuridae > Protaphorura > Protaphorura tricampata. The sequence goes on from JAQGCB010002052.1 coordinate 5,154, forward strand.
TAAAAGCTATCGAGTCGGTCAACTGTCGAAAAGTCCTTATATCGGTGATCGTTAGTCTTAGCAATGTCCCACCGATTGTAATACTTTAAGCTGATCAACCACCACTGAAACATTCGGTATACTGTTGGGCCTGCCCGTATTGGTAGGAAGGACTGTATCCGATTTTGATTAAATTGTTGCTATCCGCTAACTTCCACTCCATTGAGCGGCCATTAGGACTACAAAATCCCCTCTCTGCATGTAGGAACGTTGGTCCGAAGATTTAGCTCAGTTATTTTACGGCTTCAATTAGATTCGGTAATTCGGATGATGTAGTCTTATAGTCAGATCGCCTGCATGGATGTCTGGTCAGATTTGGCCAATCCCCTGGTACATATACATACGGTCACGATAATATCGGACCGGCGGCGTCGGCACGGTGAAAGGAAAAGTGAGGCTTCCCGAAATTAAATTTCTAACTCTTCTCATGTTACAATCAAAGAAAGTCTTTAGAAAACTTCACAGGGTGCATTGAAAAGCATCTGGTCTGCTCTGCTCTGGCTGGCCTGGCGGACCGTGGACCGTGGGCCGTGCGATGGAAAGAATGTTGGATTCATTATTTCAAGATTACAACATACAAACTCTCATGTCTCAATTTTCCTTTGATGAAATAAAACGTGATTACTTTATGGTTTCTGCACTACCAAAACTCTAGGCAGTTGGCAGTACCTTCGTTTAATCTCAACTAACCTAAAAGTGAAACCAATAATGTGACCATACAACTACAACGTGAACCAAAGGAAAGTAAAAGGTAATTAATTAATATGATGACGCCTTGTGTTTCGAGTGAACAAAGTGAATTGATGTTAATTGGTGTTCCGTCCTAGGATAATATTATTGCCATTTTGTGGAAGCTGCAGTGTATTACTGGGTACTGTAGTCATAAATTTAGTGGACAAAGAATTTATTAACTACTATAAAGCGAACGACACGTGTTCCAGGAAATAAGTCTCTACTTCTGTTCTGAGAAAGCCGTACAACTCTCTCAGTTGGCCTTGACGGATCTCAATAACTAGTTTCTTATTAGCTGTAAGGGATAAAGAAAGGAAAGTAAAATCTCTGGGATTTTTATGTTATTAGTTTTATACGACTCTACGAGCAAATAAAACAAGTTGATAGAATAAAAACAATGCTTTTCTGAAAATATTTAACTTCTATGGTATGCATTTGTCATTGGTACCAATTTTTGATTAATCATATCTTCTAGCATTTCAACAAAGTATGTGGCGAAGATACTCAATAATGGTGTCCGCCGTCGTTTTTAAATTCATACCGGTTTGTTCCGATCCGGGTCCGAGTTATTTGTATAGAACTATTCAATTCATTATCAACTCTTCAACAGCTTATTCCTATCTAATTTGAACGAACAACGGAATATTATAATTTGACGCTGTTTCGTTCTAGAGTAGTAGGATTTTGAGACACTGGAAATGGAGGAATCGTTAAGACGAATCACACGAAGTTACCCGAAATAAGTTCAATCTTAATACATAGATATATGTAGATCAGTCTAAAATCCTTAAACAATGTTGGAATATGGACATCCTATTGAGAACAAACGTACGACCAACACAGCAATGATAAAGACAATACATTTGTTCAGATATTGAGTCAATTAGTCGGTAGATTCTCCAGTTTACAAACAACTGCGGTCCAATTTTACATACACCATAATTAAGAATTCATGGGCAAAGTATGTCGTCAAATCTTACAGCTTTATTTATTACGAACAAATAAAAATTATGGATTCTTCTTTAATTTACAATCATACATCTGTGGGGTCAAAGCCTGGTGCGTCAAGATTCGGTTGATTTTCATTTAACCAAGTCTGCCATCCATCACAAATTGCTCCTGCAAATTTTGATGGGACACCACAAGTATAGTCTAGAAGATGTGTGGGTATCTTGTAACACTTGTAGTCTCTCATCGTCCCATTATTGAAGTCGACGGTGGTAGTTTCGGGAGGGCCATTTGTTAATCCAGTCCCAGGTCGATTAGGTGGCAGTCCACCGCAATCATCAAATACGTAGTTAAGAAGGGCACGTGTGCCGCCCGGTCCCGCACAGTCATATAATGCAAGAGTCCCTTGTACGAGTTTCGGATGTGCATAAGCAAATCGATGTGTTCGAAATATTTCTGGATTTGTACCGTTTGTCTGTACAATCCATCTGATCCCCGGTTTACGTATGCTCCTTGCTTCAATTGGCGAGTATATGTTGAACGTGGTTCCATTATAAGTTATACTTGGTTCTAAATCCTCAACGTCGTCAAAACCACTGCTGCATACTCTGATTCTAACTTCGGTATGACTAACAGCATTTTTAAATTCTTTCAGACTTTTTGGTTGGCTGGAAAGTCCAGTTGTCTTATTCCTATATTTTCTACAAACCGGTATTAAAAACTCAGCTGGGAGTCCACACTGATAAATTTTGTCACTTTCACTTTTGAATAATTTGTTTGCGTAGAACACCATCGTGTTAAAATTGAAGCATTCATATGCCTTCTCATCTTCAGTCTTAGACGCTGTTGAGACAACATATCCGTCATATTGCGCTTTTGGAGGATAATCTGAGGTCAAATTATCAAGAGCTTTTATACCGAAGTTGAGAATTCCACAATCATCGGTTACGTTGAGCCTATTTCCAAAACAGTCGTAGTACTCAATTGTATCGTTTTGAGGATAAGGATTAAAAATACAATCCATTGTATAATTGGACGGTTCGATTATATCTCCTTCAGAATTGTGAACATGAAAGCGGATTATTTCAGTTCCAGCACATTTGTACAATTCAGAGTCTGGAATCATAGAATTATTTGGGTCCATTCCTAGACATGGAAATATTATTGGTTTTATTGTTGTTGTTTGCGTAACCAGTGGCCTTGGTGGTGGTGCCGTTGTTGTTCCTTCGCGTTCAGCTTTCTTCTTAGCGGCTGAGATGACAACCTTGCCACTCATATTCCTTAAACGATTAACGGCTTCTGGAGTTCCCCTGAGAAATTTACATAGAAAGAAATCATTGATTAAATTAGCAGTATTTAAGTGGTAAGTTACGTTAAATCACGTTTAAAATTATTAATTACGGGATTCTCCCAGATTGTACACAAATTCCATTCAGCCCATTATCACATTCAAATAATATCGGAACATCTATCAGACGAGGAATGTTGAACTGTATCAGAACTGAGAACACAGTCACGGATAGCGCAAAGAACTGTATGCATAGAAAACAATAAAATCACAGCATTGTTATCGTAGTCAACACAATCTCCGAACCAGGTTGTGATAATTTTGACTTACGGAGAACATGAAACTTCGATCAATACTGAAATGACTATACACTCCTAGCGAATACGAATTTGCTCCAGATGACTTCATTAATATACTTAAGATCTGAAAATTGAATTGTTGAGCTTAAATAAAATCTGCGAAAGTTAGATAGTAGATTAGAATTCAAACGTACGAATCGTTTCTCATGTGTCCCATTAAATGCCAACGGACTGTGTCTTCGTGCACGATCGAAACCATCATAAATTGCTTCGTGTAATTTTGCCAATTGTATGGATGTAGCGAAGAAACCAGCGGAAGGGATTACTACTACCATTACACTTTGCCATTTAGAAAAATCATCTTTCTTGTCGTACTGAAAATACATTTACATTTAACCGTGAATCCAAATTTTTGTGTGTGTGTTTGACCTCTTACCTTGTAATGGAGCATTCTGACATCACTGTCATTGAACCGAGCACTATTGTCCCGGAGTAAATACAACGCTATGTCGAAGAGTCCACTAGTGATTACTAGAACCTTAGGTGATAAATTTATATAATTTTATTATTTCAACGGTACAGATACAGATACATATACTCGTAATTGAATTAACATTTTTTATCCAAACCTTTGTTGCGTAATAACAGAAGAGGATGACAGCAACTGCACTGGAAAGATTTCCAACAAGGTCCATAATCTTATTGTGATGAAGAAACATATTTTTAAACTTCAATTCGTTAGCCAACAATCCCAGAGCTGGTTCATTCGATTTGGGCTTTACTAAAATCAAACCGAGTTCTAAAATTCAGGTTTACGAAGTATTACATAGCTAACCCTACGCATTTGTAACCCAAAGCTTAGATGCTTGAGGTATGCACTTAAGATGATGTAACATGTACTCTTTAAGGACTCAATGGCCTTGGATGCAAATCGCACATATTTCAAACAAAAAATTGAGGTAATAGGTAAAGGACGACAAATCAGTAAGGAGTCCCGAAATAGTGGTTTTGCCGAATTTCAATTCATTCACGTCCCAGCACACTTAAAGCCAATGTAGTGAGGCCACGCGCTAAAATATATATCTATCAGAAAAAACTTACATTTGTTCAAGATAAGAGCAAGACGTATATTCCACTCGTTCGCAAGATTTGTGGTTCCAAGAGAAAGCATTAATGCCAGGATTGTGACAATCGTGAGACACACTTGACCATATATGAATACACAGAGCGTGAAAATACCAAAATTATGCCTGTTTGGCGAGAGAAGTGGTTGTGGTCCAAAATACCGGAAAATCATTGTTGAAGCTAAATCAACCGCTTCAATGAAAGCATTGTTTTTAGGAGTACTGGTAACAAAAATGGCGAATAGAGCAACGCTTTCAATGACGCCTATAATAATACAGGCATAACAGACGAATCTTAGTCCAAATGTTGCATCGAATGCCAAATGTTCAAGTGTCGCAATCCAGTTGGTAAAATATTCGGCCTTAGAACGTCCATATATAATAAAACTCCAACTCACGGCCGTTCCTGCTATAAAAGTCATTATGAATAGAAGAGCTATTGGCCATTGTTTCTCCAGAAGAAAACTTTCAGCCCGACTGAAAGAATATAAGACAATAAAAACTTTTATATCTCTTTTAAACTTTCTCTTGCGTTTGATTGGATTGGATTGTCTGAATAAATTAAGCTGTTACTTGTAATCCGACGATTTATGTTCGTCTTGAAAGTAGATTTCTAAAAATGAGACCGTTGCTAGAGATGCGACTAGGGTCAAGATGAGTGTGGTAATAATGTAGATTATAAAGCGTTTTCGACGTGGATCAATTCTGCATTCCAGTGTCCGAGCGGTGCTTTCACCTTTCATGACGAAGGTGAAAGGCATTCTTCCAGCCAGTAATGAAAACCACCATAATACCGTAAAAGTCTTCCTGAGTTGCACTCCAATTGTGCTAGAGGAAAGGAGCAATAACGTTATACTAAAACTTTCAAAAATAATGTGTTCTGTTTAAAAAATACTACATAATCTCCGAATTACTGTTTGGTCTCAGTTTCTATGCAGTTTTTACCTGGGGATAATTTTTTCCAACTCGTGTTGATCCTCTTGGTTAAGTATACTTCCTTCATCGAGGTCTTCGTCGTTGCTTTTGTCACTGGGTGAAAGATCACGAACCCATGTCATATCTTTTCCACCTGAACTAAACTCACCGGCATGCGATGTAGTCTCTGAACTATTTACATTTGTCGAAAATAGTCCAGGCTTTCGTATCTTAAGTTTTGACCGATAACCGAAAATGTCTTCACGAAAATGATGCTGTTTCCGCACTACAGACCCCGAAGCATCGAGTTTTTTACGTCGTTCTCGTTCCAGTTCTTCTTGTCGTTGTCGTTCTAGAACTTCCTGTCGCTCTTTTTCCTGTCTTTCTAATTCTTGCTGGCGTTCGCGCTCTAGTATGAGCTGTCGCTCCTTTTCTTGTTGTTTCTGCAGTTCATGCTGGCGTTCGCGTTCTTTTTCTAATGCGCGCTGTCGCTCTTTTCCGTGAAGCTTTTCTAGATCACGTTGCCGCTGTTTTTCACGTTCCTTTTCTAGATCACGTTGCCGCTGTTTTTCACGTTCCTTTTCTAGTTCTTTTTTCCGTTCTTTCTCTAGTTCTAGTGCTCGCTCTTGTTCTTGTTGCTTTTCTATTTCTCTTAACTTCTCAAGTCGCCGCCGCTCTTGCTCTTGTTTTTCTACTTCTCGCTTCTCTAGTTCTGCATCATTGTCAATGATACCGGACTCTGCAATAATCCCTCCGTCTTCGTGTTCAATCGTAACTTGACTCGGTGTACTTTTGCGTTTCGCACTACTTACAAAGAAGCGGTCAAGTTCATCTTTGTTGGGATGTAGGAAATGTTTTTTAGACTTTTTCCTAGAGACTTCCGACTTAGCCGCCCTACTTTTCACTGATACTTTTGAAGAAACACGTTTTACTACCTCATGTGGTTTTACGTTTATTTTTGATTTTCCCAGGTCTATCGTTGCTTTCTTTGGGCTTGCGAGACTATCCCTTCGTGGTACAGTCGATTTCGCCAAACTTGGTTTGGGTCCTTGAGCTAGAGGCTTCCGGTGAATTTCAACCTTGCTGTCTGCTATTGAAGCATTATCTTTATCGTTGGTGGCATTTCGCTCATTAACACTAACCAAACTTTGCATTTTATTTTCTCCGTCTGCTTTAAGTTCGTCCTGATTCCTGAATAATTTTTAATCGTAACTAAATTATATCACTCATGACTCATGGAAACTTCTGCAAATAAATAAATTACGTTTCTGCTGGTCCGACGGACGCCTGCGGCTCTGTAGCGTCAATGTGTCGATTGGCGTCAATAGCCTGATTGTCAATGTGCTGATTCGCTTCAACGCTTGGACTTGCTTCTGGACTACTCGTCACGGGAAGCTCAGTGGGAATAGAGCCATGACCTTTCCCTGAGGACCTCTTCTTGACGATTTTCTTTGATTTGTCCATTTAAATTCCGTCTCTGCAGATTCTACCTTCGACAATTAAATTATCGTTCAACAAAATATTAAATCTGGAAGGCGTGACCCTTTCACTTTTTTCAAAAGAACCTTGCTCCATTCAATGCAATCTTGGGCAATAGCTTTTGGTAGCCATGTTTATTTTTTATTTTGCTGATTTGACATCGGTCCATGTTGCTAGCGGGACCATGCATCATAGACCTTTCCGTTCGGGAAATTTTATCGCGTTTTATATTAAGTGCCTCAAGTCCATGACCCTTAATCCATGCATAAGATTCTCATTGCTTGTCAAACTATTTTGCAAATTGAAGCGCTTGAAAAAGAATAAAATTTTGTATCCACTACTGTAACATATTTATGAAATGCTCCACATTAATGGTATTATTTTGTTGTAGCCGTTCATTTCAATTTAGATAGCACACCCGCGATGTGAATCGTTTCAAAAAGAACACGCAAATTATAAGCATAAGTGTATATTTTAGAGGCAGTTGTGGTATTCATTCAACAGGTTTATGAAACCACCAACGAATCTGATC
>JAQGCB010002053.1:0-12507 GCA_034698835.1 Protaphorura tricampata
TTTACGAATATTTTTTCAATATTTGCTTTTTGTCGACCGCGGTAAGAAAAACTTACGGAGAATTCGGAAGTTCTCTTGCTGAGGTTTAGGTGATGGTGGTATGAATACGGCGGGACGCAGGAATCGCACGGTTCTATAATTCTAAGTTCCTTTGTCAGCTTAACTTCATTCTTTCAAAATTTTCTCAGAAAAAATATAAAGCTCATTTTTGTAGAGCTTCACTCAATTTTTTTTTCATTGTATGTAACGCTAACTTACTTTTTCTCTACAGTCGAAACAAATGGCATGACTACTTTATCAACGAAAGATCCAAAACCGAGCTGAAAGTCTGAAGTCAATTCCTGCATCTTTGTAGCAAGTGCAGCTCCCATCTGTGATAATGTTTCCTGTGTGTGAAATAATCAACTTGGCATGTTACGATTTGTCACAACAATGATTTCATAGTTAAATTATAATGCCAATTAACCTTGTCGTCCTCCATTGATTTAGAAAGGTCCATCAAATAGTACAAATCCACAGGATAGTCCTCAGCTTGGGCGTATTGCACATGAAGGTCATAGGCTTGACCAACCCTGAGCTTCAAATTGACGCGTTGTGGACGGATTTGAACTACTTGACTGTACTCAGAGCCTTTTGAAATCGCGTTGTCTCTGTATAATATGAAGAATTCAATTAAAGTTGCATAGAATTCGTAATTCTCGATTGATGTACGGTACGGCATAATACGGATATTTATTTTCTGGAGCTTTGATGAATATTTCCACGGATATTTTATGTAATGAGCTTACTCAACAAATTCCCACTCATTTCTCGGGCTAAGAAGGTAGGAACTTTCACAACGAATACTTTCTGGATGAGCTGCATGAACGGTTGGAGTATTACACCTGTCCAATGGAAGACCGGCTGCATTTTTAAAATCCTGTGAAACATTAAGACATGAAAAATAAACACAAGCACAAACTTATGTACAATTAAATTTCTACCTAATGTACGCATGTCTTTCCACGAATTTGTTAATATTAAACACACAAAACAAAATTAAGGATTCGAGCGTTCTTCAAGGCTATGAAACTGGCGGACCAGTAATTATCGGCACCTTCATAAGTACATACATTAAAAATTGATTATTAATTTTTCAAAAAACCACGTACTGGTTGTGAGCACCAAACACAGTCTGGACTTCGTATACATTCTCCACAAGTTTTCTTGGACACACATGTTGCATTTGAACTGAGCCCTTCAGTCCCCACAGCCAATAAAGTTGTGAGGGTTAAAATAAAAAATAATGTTCCTGAACCTGAACTCGGAAATAATTCCACCCAACCCTTTCGTACTCCATTAAATTTCATTTTAAATCCCCGGGTATGTCACCGGTTTCTTGTCAATTAAAAAATCAGATTGGTTTGGTCAGACTTGGACTGACTATATAAAAGGAGGGACTGACCGACCGACGGACTGGGCTGGGGTCCTTGAGACAAGGTGACAAATATGGTCAGAAAATACGAAAATGTAAATGTAAAGTGTGTCAGGCAATTGTATGAAGGCGAGAAAGGAAATCACTGCACTCCTATGTGCGTGTATTTTAACAGCGTGGGTGTACTTGCTCACTCAAATACACTTTTCATCATCATTTCCACTGCACAATTTGACTGACTGAGTCTTAAGATGACGATGACGACTGTCGACGAGAGTCCAAGTCTCCAAGTTGTACTATACTGGTTAGAGAGAACAGATTTGATACAGAAAATGAAGTCACCCCGAGATGTGAGATTGAAGAATTCAATGTAAAAGGCAAACAAAACATCCGCCCTTCCTACAGTTTAGATTTTAGGGTATAGACGAATGAGTCAATAATCTTGTGGAGGTTTTTGGTTCTTCCCAGGCTACATATAATGTAATGGAACACAGATGAACCTGAAATCTTTCGTCTCAGTGAACAAGGTGGAATCGGACAAGTGTAATTTTTCAAAGCGGAGGTTTTTCATAGCGTATGTATAATGTGTAAATCACTCCACAGGGTGAGTTATACATGCACAGGAAAGATTTTCATAGCATAATACAGATACAGATGATTCACAGAATAAAATTTCTGGAGTAAATAACTTTCAGAGCGGAGAAGTATCCGGACGGACTACTGAAGCAGAGATTTTTCATAGCGGTGAATATATCCTTTCCGGAGATAATTCCGGTGGTATCTTTCAGGCGTATTTTCCAAAGCAATCACTTTTGCTAGTATGGAATTCACAAATCAGCGATTTTTTTAAGCATATCTTTTCATAACGAGCAGGTTTTGTAGGAAGGACTTTTCACAGCAGAGACTACTCATATGTATTTCACAAAATTAAGGCCTGTCTATCTGGATAGGATAGATTTCCCGATCGAAATGGTAGTTTAGGCGAATGCAATGGTGAGATACATTAGTGACTACTATTCTCATCGGGACTTTTCATTTTTACACAAGACGGCAAATTTTCAGTTCCAACTTTTTTCCAACAAAGACTTTTTTGTACTTTACTTGCAACAGAGTTCATGGCAAAGTGCTTTCACTTCAGAATTTCACATGCACGGATCGGCTGAGGTTTTCAATTCCTTGGAATTTTTATTACAAATGATTACATAAACAAAAATATGGTCCAGGTTGATTTGCTGGTTGTTTAGAAGTACTAATACGAAGGAGAGAAATTGTGCAAAGATTCAGAGATTTTCCATAGCCAATAGAATTCAAGTCTTTTGAGCCTGAGACATACACACGCAAAGTATAAATGTGTGAGTGCTCTGTGTAATGCATTAGTGATGTTGATAATATTAGGAAGTCCAATCCAAGTCTGAACACCCAGTTATGTGCGTTCACGTTATGTTATCTTCTTCTGTAGGTTGTGTTTGCATTGTGGAGGATTGTACAGTATTTGGTCTGGGTGTTTGGGTAGTGATATAGTGATAGAACCAAAATGTTCAGACCAGACTGAGAACACTTTTCATTTCATTTTCATTCTAACATTCAACCCCTTCCTCCTTGGCAAGATTCACATGTAACATCCAGACAATCCTTCCAGAGAAGAACAACCACACCTACGCCCACTGAACAAAAAAAATCTGACTAGAACTAACGAACAAGGAGAGTCTATTTGGAAGTACCAAATAAATGAATGATATTATTATGGGTCTTCTATAAAAATGCATATGTGCATTTAGGCCTGTCTCAAAACAACCCGGTTTGGGTGTCAAAATCTTGTAATTGCATGAAAATCAAATTAGGATTTTGGCATTGTTGGTTTGCGGTTTCGAGACTGGACAAATCGTGTATGCAAAAAGAACAGACATAAAAATTAGGGAGCTCATCAAAAATTTGCACTATAATCCTGTCCCTTGTGAATGTATGCATATAGCCTATTTGTTTGATCATTTCTAACATGTAACTATTAAACCGATATCCCGAGACCTAGAAGTTCTCTATTTCTGCGTAACCTCCAAGAATACAAGTCATTCGCATTATAAGGGTGTATCTGATGAACCCATCAATCCATAATCCATTAAACCCTAATTTGACATTTAATTCAATCATAATCTATTAACTTACAGTTTGATTATTAAATACAAATTTTTATTCCAATTGTTTGACCGGTTTTTAATTAGAAACAATAAAATATCCCCATACAAATTGATATTTACATGGTCATGGTCAAAACCCCCTGTTTAGTTTCGTTGAGCTTGACTTGCTTGTTTTCTAAACCGTGGAGGGGTACTCCTACTAGTAGAAAAATCCCCATAGAAAAGTTCTCAGGAAAACTACAACCATGTACGGTATAGACTCTCGATGCGGTATTTACTACTATATTTTAGTTTTCACGTTATATTTTAAATCAAATTAGCAATATGTGCCATGTTCTTCATCGTTTGATCAATTCTGTACGGTACAAAGATCACAAATTGAATCATTTTGCACAGGATAGGTCGCCACTCGCCAGTAGAATTTTCTTCAATTCTTGAAAACAACTGTAATAGAAGTATCCGTGCGGTTGCAACTTCAGAATATTTTCCAATCAATGAGTTACAATTTAGAAAATGTACTAATACAATATACAGGGTGGCCCAAATGTAACCGTTTTTGTGCGTGCAGCGTGTACAGCATGCAAAAGAACCAGATACACTTTTGGGCCATGCCGTATATTCTCTCCGAAGCATTACATATCGTCAAAATAACACTAGTTGTTGATCCAGAGAATAACCCGCTAATGCTTTCGTCATTTTAGTGACTAATGCACAGGTATATTTTATTGATGATTAAAGGTTATACAGGTACAGTTTAGGATCTGCCGTTTGTACTCGTTTCAATATTGATATTTGAAATCCGCTCTAATTTTGTTTTGTATACTGAGTCGCAAGACTACCATTATTGTATGGCAGTGATCATAATAAATTATGATTTTTCTCTCGAACGTTATTGAATTGTCAGTAGATCTCCCTTGTCAAAATATTAAGTCTATTAAAGTCAAATGGCAATTCTCGTCCAAATCGATTGTATATACTTTTTGGAGAAAATGGGGTTATATTAGGAATCATTACTTATGTTGTCGGATGGGTCAGCGAAATCTAGGTGTAATATTGTTAGAAAATTACTTCACAATTTTTTATGTAAAAATTGAAATCAGTCAGAATTCCGACATTATTTGACGTGAAAGCGTCCGGTCTGCAGGAGAAACTTTAAATTCGAGGATGGTTAGAATCTCCGGTGTGCAATTTTCAATGTTCCTAATCAGCAAATAAAATTCAATGTTGATTAAAAGAACATGTTTTTACATTTTATTAGTATTCAGAGCATTCTAAATATTCAGACATCTGTAAAAAGAAATCTAAAGATAAACTATTACAGTTAAACTGTACAAGGAATAGGTAGACTAAACTTCCAGTGGTAATGCTCAAATTGAGTAGGAAGAAACGCTCGCTTTGTACACCTTTATCTAATATGAAAGCGTATAATATCACCTTAATTGTATTTTCAACCTCATGTCTTTCTTAAATATTTTATGAAACATCATTCTGGTCATCGAATGGAAAGGTTGCAGGTCGTCTGGGTCGCCGCCGGTGCGGTTGCGGTATACTCTCTGAAAAACGTCAAGTTCAATTGAAGCCAAATTCATTAATAAAACTGTCTACCCATATTCATCATGTCAGAAAATAAATCGCTCGATTATTATTCCTCCAGTTTTTTGTGCGAAACCGAGACAGGTATTCACTGAAATATAATGGGTAATACGTCTGAGGGTCTCCAGGATGATTTTGGGACGGTAATGTGAAAGGTGGCCCAGTGCGTCTATGAGAGCATTTCAGAAAATTCGGTCAACTTGTTATTCCATACCCAGACTAAAAACAAATAGAAAAATGTGTTCAAAATTCTCACTTTATAAAAGTTTCCAAGTCTCCAATTTTTCTCTGATTCGACTAATTGCATTGTTGTGTGTGGTTCAGTATAAAACTTGCGTTGGTATTTTTAATTGTTCCAGAAATATTCATTTTCTGATACAAGGTGGGAATGATACGATTGTAAATTATGATTTAATTGTGTCATTTCAAAAAAGTCCAAACTCGACAGCATCAGGTAGGTTCGCATTTTTTTAATGGAATACTAATAAAAATTAAACAAATCTAACCCAAATGTTTAGAATCGTCAGAAATAACTCAAGTCATTCACGAAATGAGGAGAATATATTCAAACCTTAAAATAAATGCTTTCTCCACGGTTTGGAATTCCAAGAGCTTGGACTCGAACGATGGACCCACCATGATATTTTTTCCGTGCTTAAATGAGACTGAATTTTCATCCGAATTATCTAATGTGAGTTTTTTTTTAAATGTAGTAGAATAATATCTGCCATATTTTTTTATAAGGAAAATTTCTTCCGGTATGATTCAGGTGGTCAACTTCCTGAATCTCCGAAGACAGAATCGCAGAGGTGCAACATTTTGGCCTCCGATATTTATTTTCGCACACCCAAAAGTTTTTCACCAATCAAATCAGACTATTAATGACTCACTGGTCACAAAATTCATTTCTAAACTTCAAATTGATAGTTGCATTTACATATTGTACACAATTCAAACTGAAAATGCTCAAGCGATTCAAATTATCAGAGAAATATATTCTGTACGTAAAAGTCAAATCAATCAGATTGTACGAGTCAAGGCGGGTTCACGTTCGGTTCTGCTGGAAGAAATGATTTTCAGAACTCATCGAAGGTCACATTTCCAAAAGTCAACCGTCATCGCTGTTGGAATTGTAATTCGACTAACTCGATATGCAGACCGAAGCTAATAGGTTTTAATGCAACAATGAAACATTTCTGAACGATAGGATGACGTGGACTACCCACTAGCCACAGAGTTCAAACCAAACACGACAGAGTTAATTGGAGGATTTGAAGTTTGGGTGTTCCATTACTTGAGAGATGCGTTAAATTTTACGTGAGTTTATTCTATAATAACAATAAGGGAATTCTCTCAGATGCAATACGTTATTTCCGGACACTTCAGGATTATCAGGATACGATATTGGAATTTTGGAATCTTAATTTTTTTTTCAAATCTGGCCGATTTATTTCAATATCACTTGTTCCGATCTGTAGTTAAATACATTTGTCAATTCTATGGGTTGAGAAGATTCCCTTGTGATTCCTTATACTTAAAAAATTCAAATTCTTGTTTAATTGTCTTTTCAAACTGCCCAGTGAAGTAGCAATTAAGGGCTATGGGTATGTCAGAGAAGGACCAAATCAGACTCTGACTGGCTATTCAATTCAGATTAATGCAGAAGAAGCTGATATCGCAATTGGATCTGGAGAATTCTTAGAGTATCGCGTCAAAGGTCCCGACGGAATAACTTATCTTCATCCTATTTTCCATGCAAAGTACTGAAAAACAAAAATTATCGTTACTTTTCGGGTTCAGTGTTTTAAGAGTTCAATTTTAATGTATTTTTAATGTTTGATTTGTAGTGTGATAGCCTACTTCAAACAACCTCCGGCCAGTTCAATCAGGAATATTTTTACACAAACATTTACAATTAGATTATGGATTTGCTCTTTAGCTGTATGGATTTTGATTGTTTTCCTTCTAAGAATCTCCGTCAAGTTAGTGCGAAGGTTTAGTGGGACCACTAATTCGAGGGATGATCGAATCGCAGATGAGTCAGTCATTTGGGCCACGGGAGCGATATGTCAGCAAGGTCAGATTTTTTTTGTGTGATTATTGTTTTTCAATTCTAATTCTAGTTCTCGTAGAACCGAGGTGCAACAAATCTATCTTATTTTATTTTATTCCGGTGATTCATGTACAAATTATAGGTTGGCACACCAGCCCCCACTCAACCCCTGTCAAAATTGTATTCTTTTGTGGAATATTTACTGGTAAAATTTTTGGATTTTTTTTTCAAACCTGGTCGATTTAGTTCAACATGACCGAATTATTCTGATCTGTATACGTAGGTTTGATTTCTTACGTCGCCTATTCAGCGGCTCTTGTGTCCATTCTTGCGGTTGAAGTTGTTCCAATCCGTGAATTCAAGGACTTGATCACTGAAAAATTCTACATAACCAGTGATAGCCATATTCCCACTGCTAAAGTCATCGTTAAAGTAAGAAATACGGTGCAACGAATTTTCCTAAAATGTTAAGTTTGATTTATACTTTTGGACTAACAGGAGTTGGAAAACACACACAGAATCCCAAAACTTGCTGAAGGAGTACGAAATGTTGAGATAGCTGAGAATTTAGAAAAAATGTTTAAAACACGCTTTGCCCTTGTAACAATCCCAGATTCATTTTACCCTGTGATTCAGCAAAACTATTCAAATAGTTTCATATGTGGTACTGTGGCCACTAAAGTTGTTAGTCCTCGACCACTCAAAAGTAGTTGTTTCATAAAGAAAGGCTCTCCGCTTCGAGAATTTTTTAATTACAAGTAAGTCATTAAAATATGCAACAGGATTTACAGGACATGGGGTTGTTCCCAAAATTGTTCAATAATTATGCATTAATTTATATACTGATAAACTTAATAGACTCCTTCTAATGCAAGAGAGAGGTGTCAAATTTCGGATGATCAAGGAATATGTTTACGGGACTTCCGTTCAATGTTTGGAGTCATCGGGTTCTGTTCAACTTCAACTTGGTCTTCGGGATCTTTTCACTGCATTTGCCATTTTAGTCTCAGGATTTGCCATGAGCTTATTCCTTGCTTTAGCAGAGAAATTATATTCTGTTAGAATAGTTCACAATAAAGGTCAACTGTTGCGATGAAATTTTGATATAGGTAGCACACAAAATGTATTTTCCTGCATTTAATTTATACGCTATTTCGTTCAATTCATTTCATGTTGGGCATATCGATATTAGTGTCATGAACTTCTAACTTTTCTCCCATGAGAAAGGTGATTAAAAATTAAGTCACTTTCCACAGTAACAATTTACCGCACGTGGCGAGACCGAGACCGATGATTTTTGGACTGACTGACATAATGTAAGGCCACCGACATTCATTGTCATAAGTCACCTTCACCATAATTTTTTGTGCCCCTTTTGGCGAAGTCGTCATTCATTTCCACCTTAACCTATATTATTAATAATTTCGTCCCATATCACTTTCTACGAGTAAGCCCGTATAATTAATAATAGAAATGCCGGTCTGTCTAGAATCCCGGCTATTATTCCCTCGGACTAGACATGACGGCTTCGCCGAATCGAAGCATTGCATTGTTGAAGAAATAAGAAATTATGGAACTATGACATATGACACAATTTGTCTGACTCTTCTCAATGGAATAATAAAAAAGGATGTTAAATCAATATTGTGGAACCCATTGCACCGTATTTTATAACAAGTAAAGTTGTGAAGGAGAATAGAGAACCGTTCCTCTTCTCCTATGTGGAAATTACTCAATAAAAATCTCAACAATTGTTGCGAATATTTGCTACAATTCATCAGTTTAAATGTATTTTATAATCTTGATGTTTGAGATGATTAGAAAATTCCAAATCTGGCCAGGATAAGGAAGTCTGGGTGATGTCGTAAGTCTTTTAACGGATCGATGCGATGCCAAGGCCCATCGAGCACGAAGTACGTAGTTCTCCTAATTTTGTCATTAATTGTTAGGGTAAAATGAAACCATTATAGTTCCAGCCAATAATATTTCCTTTCATAACATCTATCTGATCAAATATTTGATATCTGATTTGAATGCGTACTTTCGGTACGGCTACGGCTACGGCTACGGCTACAACCAAAGATGTTTTATTCTATTATACATGTAATACTTTTGCTGTCATCATATTGTTTCCTTTTAATCCGTCTAATGTGAATTACTAACTTACAGTTTGTTATACGGCGTGTTCTACGTTTGTGGCGTCATTTCTTACTACATTACATTATTAGTTTGTACACTGTATGTATGGGCAATAAGAGTGGAATTAATTACATTAGCTGTCTCTAGTATTAAATATTTACTTTTATATTGCTTGGAAGGGTCATTCAGGGTGTGTGATTGAGATTGAGATAAGGAATGAAAGCTATGGTTAGACGCAACAAAACACAATCTAAGGTAATTTGATTAATTTTAAGTGCCTTCATCTTTTCTGTAACTTTTATTTCTTATCTTGCACTATGTTATGTAGAAGATCGGTGAGATGTACTGTGAGCTTGCCCTGTGTTTATCTGTATTCCTAGCTTGCTGTAGTCGAATTACACCCGATAATTAGCATCTACAAATATGAAACTACGAATCTCATCAGTTTTAATCCATTTTTATTTTTTTCAAACCTTGACCTACACTACATTTGGTAAGGTGTCAGACAGGAATTTTAATCTATTTCTTCCCCAAAAATATTTGCGTGGAATTGATTGGCTCTTCATTTCGGAAGGTAGGAAATCCATATCAAATAAAATGAATTCGATCATTTACTCATTTTACCACAAGAACATTCTTTTGTACATTCAGACTTTCCTTCAGCTGCTGAACCATGGCTTGGATCCAATGTTGGAATTATTCCACAATTCAATCAAAATGAAAGCAAAAATATTCAAATTGATTTTGATCAAGAAATAATGGTTGTAATAACTCCGTCAAATGAAACAACTTTCTTTAATACGCTGAATGAAGTAAGGTGATTTGTAAAACTGCTAGTACTTCAATCCATAATTTGCTAACATTTGAATGTACTCATTACTAGATTTCCAAGCTCTACGCAAAAATACAAGCAAATATTGATTTTCTTCGTTGGAAGCCAAGAATTATACTGATATGGCCCGCCGCCGACAATCGTCAGTGGTCCACCGAATTGACAAAACAGAAATGTGTCAATCATTTCTTGTTGGACAGCGATATTTACATTATGTCATCAAATGCTGGGAAAACCCCGCTTATTTGGGAGATATACACTTTAAATGAAGTTTTGACTATTCGAGAGCTGAAATTTCAATCTACACTTGACCTCACTTTTCTGTTACGAAAATCTGAGAGGAGAGGAAATTTGAATGGAGCTCTTATAAAGGTCGTCGCAATGGTAATAAATGCAGATTTCGCAACTACCTATTCCAAAAAGAATTGTATTGTAACCAGTGCTATTCATGTGATACTAAAATTTAACTTGCTTAATTTTAAGTTTGACCCGGACTATCAGAAACAATGTCATTTAGTTCCTGGAGGAAAACCTGACCAGATTGAGGGTATGTGCATGGCTCTTCTCAGTGATTTCAAGACAGCTTTGAATTTCACGTAAGTGTATCGCTCGTCACTACTGGGTCTCGCTGAATTGGTATATACATTTTTGGAATAATTTGTTTATTCTCCAGCTACAAAGTAATTCCTGGAACCGGTTGGATAAACTCTTTACCAAATGGAACATTAACTGGTATTGGAAAACAAGTACTTGATGGTGAAGCGACATTTTCAATCTGTCATTCCATGTACCTCCCTTATCGTGTGGGTCGTCTAACTTTTCTTCAACCGACTGAACAAAGCAATTTGGAAATATTTTTCATACAACCCGAACAGAGGTCTCTTCGGGATGTTTATTCAGTTCCATTCAGACCGGAAGTGTGGTTATTTTTTGCACTCACTTGGGTCGTCATTATAATTAGCGTTAAAGTTTTCGCATGCATCGAAAATGAATTCTTGGATGATCAGTCTGGGCAGAATAGGAATCAAGAGAGGGCAAGGGATGCTATTCTTTGGTCAGTTGGAACAATTTCACAACAAGGTCAGTTTTTAGCATCATTTTTTGGCATAAATCGCATTATTGTCATTTTTACAAAAAAAAATTGACAGGTTGGTATTGTTCCCCGACATCCGTGTCCATGAAAATCGTTGTAATCTCCAGTCTGAATTTCGGATTGATCATGTACGTGGCATTTTCTGCTTCATTGGTTTCAAGTCTTTCTGACCAAAGATATCCGATTACATCTTTGGATGACCTTGTGAGAAGTTCTTATAAAATTATTGGAGACCTAGGAATTCCCCCTAATACAACACTCGGGTCAATTCCAGGGTCTAATCTCGCCAAGGTTGGATTGTTGAATTTGGAGGATGGAATACGTGATATTCTTGCCAATCCAAGCGCTTACATCACTTTCCCAGATGGTTTCCGATCTGCATTTGATAGAATGAATTTGAGTTCTACTTTTTATTGTCAACATATTTATAGACTTCGTCCCATGAAATCAATTTTTCATAGTGGGACGTTTCTCAAGAAAGGGTCAGAGTTCAAGGAATTATTCAATCACAGGTAACAATATAATTTTATCTAACACAGTCGCATCGTATCGTATAAGTACAGGGTGTATCATAACTATTCATTATATATTTGTATATTCAACTAGGATTACCAAAATGAAACAAATTGGACTGAACAATCGGCTTAATTTACAATATTACGTTGAAACTGGAGGTGGAACTTGTCAAAAAGGTGGACGACAAGAGATCAATCAATTGGGGATCAATGATTTGTTCACAGCTTTTGTAATTCTAATTTTTGGATTTTGTGGAAGTCTTGTTTTGCTAACTCTTGAAATCCTACGCGCTCGTGTGCGTCGGAGTAATATTGTAACTACTGTAGGTGTCAATTCTGTTGATAATTAATTCCCGTGTGTAAGTTACGTGAGAAATAAAATAAATTATATTCAATGCGTCAAAATTTTAACGTCAGAGGCTGAATTCTTTTGTTAGTTTCGTGGATTTTGAAGTAGTTGGTAGTTGGCAATTGATATCATTATAGGTATATCCGGTATTTAGATTATCTGGCCAATATCTGTCGAAAATACTGGGTTGTCTTTGTCTTTTGTTTTGCCCCAAAATTGCCTGAATTCGGATACCAATACCACTATCACTAATCTGGTGCAATGAGCGGACAAAGAAAGATTTCCGCCACGACAAATGACTTTAAGCAACGGTTTTGGAAGTAGCGTTTCGATGCACACAATTTCTATTCGGACCTGATCGAATCGAATTATGCTCAAAAACGT
>JAQGCB010002054.1:0-12504 GCA_034698835.1 Protaphorura tricampata
GAGACAGGATTGTGCATTGTGTTGAGAAGAATGGGGATTAAAACTTTTAAAGCCAGACCGCCAAGTGCAAGTGTTTTTACAGCACAGCACAGTTTTACCAAGGTGAGCCGACAAGGGTCCCTCCCTCAACAGAAGTCTCACTAATTTACTAACACTAACTTATTGTTAAGTAAAGGGTGAGCGAAAACCAAACAGTTTTTCAATTTTAACTTCATCTGAAAGGTCAGGTCAGGTCATTCGCGGTAAAGTTCATTTTAATTTCACTCATGGGAATGTAAGCAACAAATTTATAACAGAGTCAATAATGATACGATCCAAAGCTACAAGACATGAGTTTGGTACTAAAGGCAACAAAGGTCCAATTCTCCAATAAAGTGGGTAACATGATTTCCGATAACGATGCAGTAATTTTTTCCGTTGCCTTACACTCATTTGAGTTGAAATTAATGTAATAGAGCCTACAGTGTGTTGACTCGTTTTACTAAATCCTATCATATTTGTGAACATGCTGATTAACCCACAAATCCCAAGTGCGACCACAAAAATGAAATTAAGTCCTTTGAAAAATTTGACGACTGTATAAAATAAGAAGATGCTGGTCAACTGACTGAGTGGTCAAAACGATGGATGGGATCATGTAGTAAAAGGTATCGAATAAGGCATTGTGTATGAGTTGATGTTGACGGTAGAAGAGAACAAATGGGTAATTCGTCTTAACCCCGCCTGATCCTGGATTTCTGAAATTTTTTAAAATCATTTTTAAAAAATCATTATGAATCACCCTGTATATGTATAATGTATAGTTGAACTTACTCGTTGAACTTAGCGAGCCATTTAGAATTGCAATTGAGGTACACGAAGACACACGCAATTGGGAAACAAACGTTGATGTAGTCAACCAGAAATACAAAAGTGATTATAATTGCAATTAATACATTCCATCCAAAATTATCACTTCTTAAATGATGGACTATGTTCACGTCATATTCAAGCATGAAAAGATAGGCCGGCAATCCCAAGATAACGCTCACCGGCCCAGCAATACCAAGTTGGAAAATAAGTTCTAGGCCGTCTTTTTCGCCTTTTGGATGTTGAATGAAATTAGCTGTCGAATAAATTCAGTGTTTAATAATAAAGCCCAAGAAACAAGCTCCGGTCAGGTCAGGTCAGGTCAGGTCAAGTAACCTAACCAAATGGATGTCAAATGTATTAAACTACAAACTCACCTTGTCTATCATTCTGTCGAAATATACTGTCGATTATAGGACCAGCATCTTTTGACAACGTCAGATTTGTTATCATTATTGAAATAGGGACAGACCAAATTGCTACAATTGACACGTAGAGTAGAATATCAGACGGTTCATTGTCCTCATTGATCATACGAAAAACAAAATACCCAGAGTAGTAAATTCGAAAGAGTAAATGTCCGAGAAGAAATAATTTCCAAGTGTTCCGATTATTATCTTGGAGACAACGGCGGGAATTTAAGTCAATCACGTATGGAGATATCCTGACGAGATAAGATAACTTGGCAGTAAAATATATTATTTTCATTGAATATTCCGAAATCATGATTGACTATGTAGATTTTGGATCTGTACTATGACTATGATATCGGTTCGGTATACGTAAAAGAATTTCTGCGTATCAGAAAGTCCCAAAATGAATGCACGGTCTTTTAAAAAAATGTAGTAATTCCGTTGTATTCCAAATTGAACTTCAATCGCTGTGACTGAAAATGGAAACGTACAGTTTCTTCTTTTAAAGTTTCTTCGCAAAAAGCTATAAATGGACAACTTTTCTTCAAGATTGCTATGCAATGACTGAGTCGTAATAAAATAAGAATTCCTTCAAATATAATTTCATTACGTCGCAATCGATCGCGTGAGTCCTATTTTGTATTTATTACAACAGTTAATTTTAGAAATTGATAAGCTCAAGTGCAGGAAGTACCTATTTTAAGCGGACATTCATTTTAATAGCTGACAAAATTCTAAATATTCCAGACTCAGCATGCAAACTTTGTATGATTATTAATTCATAATGTTATTCTATCGATTTTCACTTATTTAAGTTTACGTTACGTTATGGTTATTTTTGTTGAACCAGTCAGAGTGTAATTCATAAATTATATCGCGTGAAATACGACCGTAATTGCGTATTTAAATGCTTCATTCCGGCCACTTGCAACTCTTTATTTGCTTCCGCTTTGTGCCGGGGGGCTGTTATGTTGGACTCTGGGTGCACCTGCACACTTTTCTTTGGAAAAGTTAAAAAAACATGATTGCATAATTCTTAACTGTTCGGTCCAAAAAACAAGAGTAAAAAATCAGGCGGATTTCTGCTGCGAAATTCTCATTGAAACTTATACTTACAAGAAGGGAGAGTCATTCCACGTATATCATCACCCGCTGCCGACATATTGATTTTCTAGTCCCTGGGTATTGTGGGTATGCCCTGACTATGAATCAATCAAATTTCGTCTGTTGAAACAATAATTTTGACCCCTTTCCCATAGGTCACGACACGAAAGGTCAACCCCTGACCCCCAGCGCCACTTAATGTAACATGGGATTTCGATTGTCAGAGAATTTATGTTATCAAGTTAGCTAGTTAGCAAGGACAATGAAATCAGACTAACCAATTATCTCATGTACAGCGTACAGTACACCCACACCTACACCTTAAACGTGTCATTTATTATTGCCTACCCTGTACAGGTTGACATGCAAATGCTCCCATCCATTGCACGAATATATATTGAAAGGGATATTCTATTATATGAGAGAATTAGGTCTCAAGCTGGTCAAATATGTAATATTAATTGATATTCGATGTAAGGAATTTGGACAAGTCTCAGTACGTAGTTTTTGCGGCAGGGGTCAATAGACAACACCCGTTTACAATTTGCCTATAGTGGAGAGAAAAAAACTCTGAGGAAAAAAACCCACTACTGTATAAGTTCTCTGAAAAAGGTCCGGGAAATCGATAGCAAAAACTATAGCGAAATGGCAGTAGTGCAGTGGTAGACCCGTTATGCCATACAATTGGTGTATAATGTCTTGTATTTATTAAAAACTGTGCCGAACAACATAATTCTGGTCCACCCTGTAAATAAAATCGAAAGGGTTATTTTTGTGGAATGCCAATGCTAAAGCCTGTGAGTGAATGCAACCCTTTTGCTTGAGATTCAAATTGGGAAATACGCCTTTTCCACTGACCAGAATTTCATTGTGCCGGCCGCCGGCAGCTGTACGAGTACGTGACAAAATTTACTTCAAAATTTTGGAATTTCATCCGAGTCGTGTCGTGAGTCAAAATAAAAAAAATTGTGTAAATTAATTTTTTGTCCAAATTTTTATTGCGTTGTTTGTTGTTTGTTGTAGAAAGTCGGAATTTGAATCAAGACAGGCAGAAGAACAACAGAAATGGCGAATTTCCGACAAGAGACGATTGAGGGTTATGAAAAATTCCAGACTCGAATGAAAGAATTGGACTCAAATGAACCACGCGTCATTCTTTTATTTTGTGGGGATGAACGTGAGGATGGATCCAATTGGTGTCCGGATTGCAGAGATTGTAAGCATTTGTATATAAAATTCCATAAAAATTTTGACATTAATTATTGTACGATTTTAATTTTGGGATTTTATTAAAATCCCAAACCCCAAAGCGTGTTCGCCAGGCCAGCGCACGCGGCGCCATGATTTCCCGTTCCCCCACATTAAAATATGATCTATAGTTGACGGTCACGTAATCGTCGCGGTCGTCGCCATCGTGTAGTCAGTCGTGCGTTTTTGGAAATAAAATTATCACTGCAGGAGTAATTCCATTTTGTCCCCCCAAACTAATTTCGAGATATACATTTTGAAGAGAATCTAGCACAAGAATTAAATTTTCTATGATGTTTTGCTACAAATACAATCAACTTGATTGTAGACAAAGATTGGATGAACTGGCTATCTATAGCTATAAATCTGTGAAAGGTTAAGCTTGTCCTGTTCAAAATTTCTTGGGTGCCGTGTCGCATGTCTTTAATACAATTTTTACATGGTCTACTCTTGTGCAAATGGGGGACGAGAGTGGATTCTACTTTTAAACTTATTTCTACGAAATGTATATCTCAGTTTTTTCTCTTACATTGTACTGGTAATAACGAATTTGGTTTAGAATAATTTTCTTTGCTGAAGAATGATGGCCCGTGGTTTCCTCGTGAAAGTTATGCATTCAATCTTCAGTTTCAGTAAAGATTTTACTTTAAATTTGTACTCAACAGTGGACATGCTGCTAGAGGAATTGAGACCAGAACTGAAGCAACTCAATACATTGTTCATTCGAGTGAAAGTTGGTGACAGAGATTCATGGAAAAGTCCAGACTGTCCATTCCGGACTGATGAAAAATTAAAATTGACATCAATTCCAACCGTCATGAATTGGAGGAATGGAGAGAAAGAATTTGACTTGAAAACACTCCTCACGCCAAATCTACTTTTGTCAAAGTTTGGCTACTGATGAATGAAGCGAAAATGAATCCACAATTTATGGACAAAAATCACTAATTAATTCCAGAACAAATACTAATTTCTGTTACACACAAATACTATTATGTATACAGTTTTCTACTATATGATACGTGCATGTCTGTTTGAAATGTTAAGAGTGACAGATTTTCAGATACAAATTAATTTATTATCGTTGATTTTCTAAAATGTGAAAATGATCGAGCTTGTACTCTAAAATGTAATTCAGAATTCACTGAATAAAAACACTTTAATAAACACGCCACAGTCTAATAAATATTTACTAAGTTGTTTTAAAAATAATACTAAGGTGCCGGTTCTGGGTCATGACTCGATTACTATAAACAGTGGAATTTCTATATATAAACTCCCCCTATATCGTACACCTCTCTGTACCGATCAGTGTCAGGAATGCAAGAACTCCCTTTGCTATTCTACTTTCTGTATATTAAACTTTCTCTTTATTGGACATATTTTGGTGCATTTTTCGAGTTCGGTATATAGAGAGTCCACTGTAGGATTGATACGAGCTAATTTGTTCAAATCACAATTTCTTAAACGTGAAATTAACATACTAAAACTAATACAAATTGTAATTTCGAATTTAAACTGAATCAAGTATACAATTACTAATGTATTCTACTGAAAGTTCATGATCACTTCAGACTTCAATCAGACGACCACATATTTTTCATCGTACGTTGTGTTAGATAATATGTAATTAACACGTACGCGGACTTGGTT
Source organism: Protaphorura tricampata (assembly GCA_034698835.1). Lineage (NCBI taxonomy): Eukaryota > Metazoa > Arthropoda > Collembola > Poduromorpha > Onychiuridae > Protaphorura > Protaphorura tricampata. The sequence goes on from JAQGCB010002054.1 coordinate 5,268, forward strand.
GTGGAAGTGGTTATGGAACACCCTGTGCTTGTGCAATATTATTCTCACTAGTCATTATTTCGCACTCTTAAATAAACAAAGAGCTGCACAGCTGAAATACCTATGTCCTAAATCTATCAATCAATTAGCCAGTAGCTTTAGTAAATATGTACATAAACCACAAAATAATTACCGTAAATGACTGAATTATTGCCGCGGCTTCAATAGACGCACGGCGCTCTTGTATGCCTACCGGGTTTAGAAATAAGCTGGGGTCCGAATAAACACCTAGTCAGAAAGTTCAAAGCATGATTAAACACCCGGACACTGGGGCACTACATCGCATCGGTCATCTACGGTACATCTACAAACGAAATACTTATATTTATATTATATTTATTCTTCACAAGGAAAATTTGAAGGACCCATATCTCGATAATATATTTGCCCAGTTGTACTTGCTCGGGTGAAGGGATTTTTTAGGTTGTCGTTGTCATTTCCCAGTATGTAGCGTGCTCACTGCGCTGCGTTGACTGATTTTGGTTTATTTTTGACCCACGTTATCAAAAAATATAATTAGTTACGGAAACATGTTATCGGGTTCAAGTTCAAGGTTCAGTGGACACTTCAGTTGTAGACTGTAGACGTTTACGACTTACAAGGCAAAGGCAAGGCAAGAGAAGGAACGAATTATAAGTCCAAATTGGTATACAAAATAAATTCAAGACAGAGAATCCGTAGCCCGTGTAACCATTACATCATTTTTAGAAAGGAAGGATACAACGATAAATAGTACCAAATAGATTTCTCGGATTCATTTGGATTTTACAAGGTAATAATTTCGTAATAATTTTCGAATTGCAAAATTAATCAAATTGTTTTTCATGCTTTGCAATACTATACTGGTTATCCGAATAACCAGAATATACTTAAGGCGTATATTTATTTGCATATTACGAAATATTTCTTGCCAGATGATGAAATCGGCCTGGAGGACAAGGACACCCAAATCCAACGCTATATTCCAGGTTCTAATTGTATCCCTAATACTATTCTGTGCCGAAAATGTAATAAGTGCGTCAATTCTAAGAAATTCAACAACAGCAGCAATTAATGAGAAACAAGCGAAGAATTTCGACGAAGCTTTCCCAAAATTAGAAGACATTTCGAAACGCGTTCCTTCTACAAGAAAGCCAAAAATCCAAGTATTTTATGAAGTGCTTTGTCCATACTCTCGAAATTATCTTGTCCATGAATTTATTCCGGCTATTGTCAAACTGAAGGATCATGTGGAGTATGAATTCATTCCATATGGTAATGCAAATATTACCAATGATGCCAGAAACATGTCAACTTTTAATTGTCAACATGGACCAGTAGAATGTGATGGAAATATGATTCACGCTTGTGCGATAGAACATTTTGATGTCTGTGCACGTCGATTTAGTCCGGGTGGTAGTGACAATGAAGATGATTTACTTGGATTTCTTGGCTGCACAATTCTGAACAATTTTCCTGACACAGCTGAATATTATTACGGTCCCAACAGACACTTCCAGGTTGACCCAGAACAAATTGGAAAGAACTGTGCACAACGCTTTGAATTGGATTGGGAACAAATTGCATTGTGTTGGAAAGGTCAAGAAGGGATTGACCTCTTGAAAAGAATGGGAGAGAAAACGATGGAAATTGAACCCACTATCAAATCTGTTCCACTAGTTGTATTTAATGGTTTACAAAATTATCAAATTCGATTAAGGAGCAATTTGTTAAATTTCCTTTGCAATTATATCATGGAAAATAATTCCAATCGGGAAGTAGTCCAAGCGTGTCATGAGGAACTGCTGTAATTTCAGGGTTGGTTAAAGTCTTTTGATTCGGTTTTACAGATTCTGTATAATAACAAATTAATAACATGGATAGTAAATGCAGTTTAGGTAGTTCATTCGAACTCAAGGAATTCCAGAGAAAGTGAGACATACTTTTTGTGAAGAACTATAATCTATCTAATTAGTTTAATAAAACTATAACTTGGCCAGTTGTTAGAGAATTTCATTTTTCATTAAAGACGATCTACCCAAAATGTATATCGATTTATTCTGAAAACTCTGAGGAGTGCCATTCTGCATTTTTGACAGAATCCCTGAAATAGGTTCTATCCTGAGCAGATTGTATTTGGCCTTAGTTAGTTAAAGTGTTCTTGATTTTGACATAATCCCAAACATGTACATAATTGATAATTGATGAGTAGATTTTCATATTGTACATTTGACAATCTAAGGCTATTTCTGATGATATTTCTTGATTATTATAATTCTTGTGTAACATGTCATAATCGTACGATTATTTAATACCATGAAATTCATATTGTAATAATATTACGGAAACCATTATAACTTCTAGTAGTAGAGTCATGTCTCTTTCACCTTTACTCCATAGTGCACACGAGTTCTATTCCTTAAACGTTAAACTGGGTTGAAAGATACTCATTCGTTTGTTAAAGTAAGGTGGGTGCTAATTTTACTTCAAATTCTTGTAATGTGTTCATTACCCTACTAGTCTGTTTAATACTTAACGAAAGGTCAATCATTTCTTCGCCAATAAATTTAGTCGTGTCTATTTAAGTAGTGTATTCATTTTCGGCAACTGATCAACGATTTTGCTAATATTTTTAGACTTTGTTCTATTAGTGTTAGCATTTATTAATTGAAGACATAATTTCAAGAAGCCGGCATATTGTGCATAGTTGTAATATTACAATTCAAAAACTCAAAAACTGTACAAATTATCCCAAAATTCCATTCGCTCCAATCCGGGTTGATCAACTAATTCCGTTTCTTTGTCAATTTGGTAATACTTGAGGTCATTTATACTGGCGTCAGGATTTATGGCTGGCCAAACTTTAGCCTCTCCCCAGGTTCGTTCAGGTCTCCTAAAATTATCCCAGGATTATAATGTACAGTTGTTACATTAACTTTTATCTAGTCAGCTTTTATTAGCTGAATTTTTTACCCTGTCCTGGCGAAAGATATCCAAAGTCCAATGAGATTTTCTGAGAATTCCGCAAATTCACTTCCGGCACTTATTTCTGGGTATGAGTCCGTATTGAACAGGTACTGGAGCTCATCACCCATATTTACACCTACAAGTACGTATGTGTAATTTTTTAAAAAAAATAGACAGAACACACCAAACCAAAATTTGAATTTACCAAACTGTTGGATTCCGAGAGTATTTGCGACACTGGAATTTCCAAGGAATGTTAAATGGTAGGGATATACCGGCCAACCTCCCTTTGCATTTGCATGAAGTAAAGCTGCAGTTCGTGTACAATGACCAAAATACCGGTCTGAATACACGTTGGTCAAATTGACCTGAGTTGACATGTCAATTCGTTTGTCTTGAAAATAAAATTCCTTGATAGCATCCGAGATTGAGTCTGGCTCCGTCGTTTCACCCTTAAAGTAAAGAGTTATTGGAGCAATACTTGTCCAATTCTCATTTATCTGATCTACCATTTCAGGGCTTGTCAGAACAACTAGGAAAAAGAGTATATGATTAGTTCTGAATATATTCCCATGATGTTTAAACTCGAAGAAAACTCACGTCCAGCATCGAACATACATTCTTCAGAATTAATTCCAACCAACCATGGAACTTCATTCGCGACTTCTCCCTTATTCAAAAGAATGTAAGGATATTCGGATAAAAACATTTCTTGGTCATGATTCACTTCAAGGGATGGTGCGAATGGGGCGATGGGGTCAATTCGAAATTCCTACACGAAATAGGTAATGTACATTAATTTATTCTAAATATGACAACGTTATCTCAGAACAGTTATAAAGATGGCTAAATTAGATCGTTATAATGTACAAGTGGCAGTAAAAATTAATAGCATAATTATTCTGACTCTCTGATGAAATATTGATATCTTATGGGAAAAAATGTTATGAAAGTTAAATGTAATTATTAAATCTAGCGAGAGGTTGGGAAAATTGGGGTTCGAAATATTTGACCACGAAAAGTCTCTCCAGTTCCAGTTATATTGTCACACAAGGAAGGGCAAGCTTAGCTAAAATTATTTTGACATTATTGGTAACAAAATATTTCCTCCCGTCAGCTTCAAAGTACACGACGTAGGTATTTACATGGAAGATGACGATTTATTATGATAATACGATCATAGCTAATGAACCCTATTTATGTACCTATTCAAAAAAACCAAAATTTCTGGGTGAACTTTATCAAGTGCATGAGAAATAGTTAAAAAATTGTGAGTCAATCTGTCAGAAATGCAAAATACTGGCTGCTGATTTAGGATGAGGGTGTACTAAAGCGGTATTAAAGTTAATTAAAAGCTAGCCTATTATTCAATGAGATCTCAATAAAAATTGTGATGATATTTATCCTTCCTTATCCTTACAATAAAGTTTTTGTGTTGAGCTGCAATTTCCTCAGCGGGTGTCATCTTCAGACATGTCAAAAGTTCTTCAGTTGAGTCAGTTGAACAATTTAACATTTGTCCAAGTTTCATAGCAGTAGCCCTGGGCTCACGAACAAAAGCAAATGGACACAAGGCAGTACCACTCTGTGAAATTGCTCTTGAAAAAAGTCCTTGGGGTTGTAAACATTCAAATCGAAAAAATTAGTTTGAAGATTCTCATTAAGCACCACGCGATTTTGCTTTACAAGGCAAGGGAAGCACTTATTATGTAAAAATCAACAGCGATATTTTTTACTCTGTCGCCTTAAATACTTCGAATAATTTTAAAAACCTTAGCAGCATGCTCTGAGTTTTACACGCGAAGACGGTACCTCGTCATTTGCGTGTTGTGTGGGGGTGGATGTAAGAATAATCTTAATCAAGTGGTAAAACTAAATTAGTGCTCATCATTAAATCAACAATCACGTAATAATAATAATTATAATAATAATTGCACACTGCAATTAATTGAAGTGCATTGATTTGGCGCACACGGAAGACTGAGAGTATCCTTGTCTTGTCATTGTTTGTAAATCGTACACAGTCTATTTATTTATTGACTTGTGTACATAACGTTTGCGTCATAATTTGATTACCTTTACTCATTGGCGATAGCATATGAAGATGAACAGATATGGCTCCTGAACTGTCTCCAAAAATCGTCACTAGATTTGGGTCACCACCAAATGACCGAATGTTTTTCTGAATCCACCTCAGAGCTGTCACTTGGTCTTTTAGTCCCAAATTCCCAAATGTCAGACCGTCTTGTGTGTTTAGATAACCTATTAGAATTGGAATGCAACTATTTGCTCATCAATTTGAATTTAAGTTTTTGGATGAATTTTGTCGTTTACAGGTGTACTTTATAATAGTGTGACAGTGAAACCTGTCCGAGGCAATCGGGCTTAGACTTGAATGATTTTATTTAAGGCGGTCGCAGGAGACAGGCTTCACATTCTCGTACTACATAATATTTTTGCTTTACCAAATGATCCAAGTCTAAAATTGAGTGTGACAAGAACAACATCATGATCAGCAAAATATTTCCCACGATATTCTTCTGAACTTGAAAACATGAATGCATCAGAATGGAGGAACACCATGACCGGAAGCAACTCATTTTCACCAACCAGAGGAACCTTCATTTGTATTAATATGAATGCAATTAATTAATAAAAATTAGTGTAAACCAAAATTCATGAAACACATGCACTCCCTGGAAATTGCGGTTGTGGTTGCCAGTGCAGTATACGCATAGACTATAGACCCCGAACAACTTTTATTAACTAAAATTATACAATTCATTAATTAAAATTTAACCTGTGGTGTGAAAATGTTCAGGTGCAGACAATCTTCTTGTCCTTTGACTTTTCCCGTGACCACGTCGTATTGAATGCAACTTGGACCATGGGTCAAAGATTTGAACAATTTTCCATTTCGAGGCTCCGGAAGAATAGATGGCTGAATTGAAAGAATAAAATATTTTATTAGAAATAATCCGTTAAAAAACACTCCGAGCCAAGAACCAATTAGAATACAAAGTCCTACAATGTTTTGAACTTAACCTCATATCTCTCTGGAACTTTAGCGTAAGGAATTCCCAAATACTGAAAATAAGGTCGTCCATTTCTTGAATATTCTAATTCTCCAAGGACTGGACCCTCAGTCGTTGACACAATCGGATGTGACTGAGCTTCAACTCTCACAGTAATATTTATTAGTATAATTCCTAAAATAATTGTACAATTGACTAGACACAAATTATGAACTTGAATGTGATACATTTTTATTTACAAATTAATGACTCAAAATTATAATGTCAATTCACTTGTACTTTCAGTAAGGCACTGCGTGTGTGCTTAAAATAACTGAATGCTTGTTAAACACGAATTCTGTGGTTAAATAATAAAAGAATTTGCAAGTCATTATTTTGACTAATCATAATCACACTCTACGTCTCATCATCTTTGTTCATTACGAGGTCTCCCACGTTAACGCATGATTCAAGATTTGTGGTAATGATTGACGTTATGTACAAAATTCAGGGAGCATCTTTTTTTTTTGCATCTTATTTCACCTCTGTCTGTCTGTACTATAATTTGCACCTGACCTAGCTGATGTTACTGATGAAATTGATGAGGTTATTCGTCAGCATAATATATATAATGACGCATAGGCACGCGACGTGATTATATTCGACCATAAAATAATTAGTTACGCGGAAAATCAGTGGCTTACTGGAATAGAGTTGTGTAAATACGAATGGAGTGGCAAATTAAACTTTTCTGGTTTTATTATTCCGGACGTTATTACCTTACTTTTAACTTCTAACGTCTCAGATCAGAATATTGCCTTGTTTTTCGTTAGGACCAGAGTTAATAAGATGAATGTACACAAATGAAGCAAACTCTATCAAGACGAAGACGTAAATTAATCAGATCAATTTTATTTGACAATTTTAAATGTACAATTGAATTGTAAATGTATTAGGCAACAATACAATATTTTATGTGGCTGGATTAACCCTCCAAGATCTCGGGCGTTGCGTTGTAGAATTCAGAAAATGCAGAAATATTTTTTTAAAAAAAGTGGAATTAAAAAAAAGTAGAGTTGAAATTTAAAGAAAAGTAGAATTTAAAAAACAAAACAAGAAGTGTAATTTAAAAAAAGTAGAACTAAAAGAAAAGTGGAATTTAAAAAAAGTAGAGTTGAAATTTAAAGAAAAGTAGAATTTAAAAAACAAAACAAGAAGTGTAATTTAAAAAAAGTAGA
>JAQGCB010002055.1:0-12503 GCA_034698835.1 Protaphorura tricampata
CGATCTATTTCAATTTAAATTAAACAGTCCAACCAAAAATTGTCGTCGTCTGCAATATCTGGAGACGCAGGAGAACAATTTCTGTGTAGAGTTTCGTTCAATTCCAATATTTATACTAGTTCTGATTCAAGTATAAATAGAAAGAAATAACGAAATTCAGCTAAAAATATCGAGCCATGCCGATAAAAAAAATTTAGGTTAAGGCCTTATCCCGACCTGGATGACGGTTTAAGTTTAGCCCGAGTTTAGGAGGACATGTGCTATTACAATTACAAGTAACAGTAAGTCAGAGAATAAGGATACGGAATGGAGAATCACAAAATTCAGTCACTTGAGAAACGAACGTGATGAATTTGCCGGAAATATTGCCGTTCGTTACTCCTAAGCACGGCAAACTTTAAATTGTTAAAGGAAATTCAGGTTGTCAGTCAACATGGTATAAATTATATTAAACTGTTTATTAAATTATTTTTCTAATTCTAAGTCTACAGTCTAAAACTACCCATGATAAACGAATCATTGATAAGTGCGAATACGTTGTATGAAGGACGTAAGAAAATAGTAATTATATCGTTGGGGTACTTTTGTGGTTGTAATATCTGTTCTGTAACAATATTTTCCTGTATGTTATGTTGGGCACTAAACTAAGATATATTGGATTAATTTTGAATACTGTGTTGAAAAGGGTTCTCCAAATAAATTTGAAAATGACGTTGCATACTCACATAATTTCTTTATTTATTGTAATTGCGGCCAAGCAACGCGTTTCGGCAGAATGGCCTTCAGCAGGCTTGGATTCGAATTAGCAAAAATGGGGTGTACTAATATCTTCAAATTCTTCAAATTATTCTACTTGCTCGCTAAATAATAAAATAACTTTTAAATAATTTTAGGTTAGATAAAGGAGAAGGCACCTCGGGCACGGGCCTCCCCGCTCTGCTCGAATTGACTGGATATTGGATATGTTGTAGACCTTGACCTCCTGAACAACTTTAGTGAAGGTCGCAACCCGGGGCGAGCTACCGTTTGGCCGCTAGAAAGTACACAGGGTGCATTTGCTACGCCATCCGCCGTACGGCGTAGCACGCCCGATGTACATGCCATCCTGGGTGGTCTCTATAGCGGCCAAACGGGAACTCGCCCCCGGTTGGGACCTTCACTTAAGTTGTTCAGGAGGTCAAAGGCTACAACATATCCAAAATCCAGTCAATTCGAACAGAGCGGGGAGATCCCATGCCCGAGGTGCCTTCTCCTTTAGGAGAATTGTGGTAAACGGTATTTTATATTTGAGGTTGATAACTTTCTTCTTCACGTTTTCCACAACGAAGTTAGTTTGGACCACGCTTCCAATGATCAAACTGCATTCAACAAAATATAAATTTCCCAGACAAGATTTACTGCACTATTAAAAGTAGACACAAGCTAATACGGTGGGAACGTTAAACGTAGAATCAATATGGAGTTATATTCAGAACTTGTTACACAAAAGAAAATAATTCCTAGACACACTAAGGAAACAAGGCATCAATGAAACAAACACTTTTTATAAGTATCTAAGAGCTTATTAGAATAAGTGCCGTCCATTGTGACCAATTTTCAAATGAAAGTGGGGGAACGGGAAGATTCGTGCCCACGCAAGCACTCTTCGATTGTTACTGTTACTGATACTAATACTGATAAGTGTAAGTCATCTACATCATTTCTCATACAATACACATTTCATAAAATGTAACATTCATTTGCCCTTCGGTTGAGAAGTGGAGGGAAGTTTTGGGCGCGTAGTGCAGAAAATGAAAGAGCACCAGTCTCCCTTTCCCCGCATTTTCATTCAAAAATTGGTCACGACACGATGGGCGGAAATTCCAATACACTCTGTATTTTCAAGTGGTGCGAAGTACTTTCTGTCTGGGTGTTGATCTATATTTCGACGTTTATTCCTCGAATGCATTTGACTCCAGTGAAGCCCTAAGGGCTCATGTGAATTAACATAGATAACACGCCGTATCTATTGTAGTGTCCAAATCTGATCGTCGTCATACATCATCCAACTCAAGAAAGCATAGTAAAATCAAAGTAGAAAAATGGGAAACGGATAAGTTCGGAGATAGGACTTAACACTCTCCTATCTCTGTAAAAACTCGGGATCCGTTGAAGCTACGCGTCCTCACCTATAATTTCCCAGGATATTGGGTTGATTCTCCGTTTAATACTTCGCTTGAAGTTGAAATTAGGCCGTCGTGGATTTACCAGTAACTTTAGCAACTACAGATTTGTGTTTAATCAGGTGGCAATTTTTTCAGCAATGGATGGAAGTATTCAGGTCAACGAGATCTAGTATTTATTTAGCTGCTAGAAATCGTCATTCGGTCCGGATGTCGTTATTTACTTAACCGCTCGTTCAATAATAACCCAAAATAAATTAAATGTTGACGTAAAAATATCAGTATAATTTGTGTCCGAGTCTAACCAAGTTTCAAGATTTACGATTAAATTGTATCATTTTTCTCAATAGTCAGATATATAAAAAATCTATAAACGTTTAAGGGAAAGGTAAACTCTTGCTAATATGTTACCACCAAACCACACTTTGGAAAGGAAAACAAACGAGGTAAAAGACAGGTAAAGATGTATAATTTTGATCATTTTTAAATCAAGATGCATGTATGAATCGTGGCGTCCGTCCACATCTCTCCTTTGTTTTACGGAATAATCCTACCCCATTTCATTTATTGATTTGTTTCTAGATTGGCTGAATACAACTGAGAGTATTTACTACAATGTGGCATTGGAAACAGAATCGGGTTCCAGCAATGTTCTATGTAATTGTATGCGGTCTCTCTATCCTAGCTATTATTGCAATGGTGTAAGTCTGTGGAATAATTGTACTAGTTAAATATTCAGCATATTTTATGAGTATATCTATATTGTACAGGTGGCAGTACGCTCAGATGAACTCACGGACAAGGGCTCGTACCCCAACACAGAATTTGCCGAACTCACGGAGTGCTTCGTCCAGTTCAAATTGGATTGTTATGACTTCATCTCATCATTCTAATGAGCTTATAAAAAGGCTCAGTCAATCTGTAGGGTGGAATCTAATTATTGTGACGGATATGAAAATGTCGAACTACTGGAGAAAATTTAATGTCACAATTTTGGACAAGACTGCCCAGCACAAGTTGGGCTACCGCGTCCTCAAATATTTACCTTCGAATTCGTACTCGTACACACGCAAGATAATAGGGTACTTGTACGCAATTCAACACGGAGCACGTTTCATTTACGACTACGACATGGAGGACAATGTTTGGGAGGACCCACTCGCTTTTCAAAAAGATTTTGTCTTTGAACGAGTAACACGTGGTTTGATTCTGAACAAGTACAATGACAATCCAGTTGCAAATCCTTATATTCATTTTGGTCAACACTCACTATGGCCTAGGGGATTTCCACTCGACTATATTGAACAGAACCATAACCACACATATACTGTTTGTCGAATGGCAACACCATTAATACAACAAGGGATTATGAATGGTGACCTTGACCCAGATGCAATTCGACGACTGACCAGAAAACCGCTAAACAAAACTTCGCCTATTCAATTTGACAGTGCAGCCCCTCCAGTTATTTTCCCAAAAGGTGTACTTGCCCCTTTCAATTCCAAGAGTACACTTTTCCACTACGATGCGTTTTGGGCCTTGGCATTACCTATCTCGGCCGAGTATCCAGAAACAGATATTTGGCGGGGTTACTGGGCCCAACCACTATTATGGGCGATTGGCAGAAATCTTGGATTTTATTCTACAAATGCTACACAAACTAGCCATAACAACACGGATTCCTATCATCGCAATTTCGGCGAGAAGGACGGCTTCTATAAGTACACAGCAGCTCTGGTGAAATTCTTGGCAGGTTGGCGATGCTCCTCACATGACCTTTATAAATGCATGCTTGAATTGACCTCTAACTTGGTTTACGAGGGAGTGTGGTCATTTGTCGAAATTGAATTCATGGAAGCTTGGATACATGATTTGAAATCAATTGGTTATAAACCACCACCAATTCGACGTCAACATCACAAGAACTTCTCGCCATGTTTGAATGAAACGGAAAAAACATTTGCAGTGTTCCATCCTGTGGAAACTCAACCGAATGTAGTAAATTCTCGTGTACCACTCCGACAATTTTGTAACTTTACCGCACCAAAAATACCGAGTAACCGAAATCGGGTATCACATCCGAATCGGGTTCAACCATTGAAATTTCCATCCACACTTTTGGTCATCACTTTCAATAATCCATACTATGACGTCATTTGGCTCCTTGACATCATCTACCGACCCCATTACCCAAATATACTATACTGCGGCGATCTAGAAAATGTTAACGGTATAAACGACTTCGCCGCTAAAAAATCATTTTCTGCAGCAAACGTGAAGAAATTTTCCTTTGTTCACGCCAATGTTGGAAACAGTTTTTATGTGTACGAATGTGCTCTGCGGGCGATTGACATGAACTACAATGTGGACGGATACATTGTTGTTTCGGATGATGTTTTATTCAATTTCTGGAATAATGGACAATTGAATCCGGCGGAACCATGGCTCTTCAACAATTTCATGACACTCAGCATTGCACTTCCGGTATCTCAAACTGCTTGGGTGCATTGGTCACAATCTTATGGATACTACGCCATTGCAAATGCCCTGTACGAAATTTACAATCGGGCGTACGATGAAAACATCCATGTCAAGCAATTTGTGAGAAACAGAGAAATCTATGGCTACAATTCTACAATTGCGATGGTGTCCGCAGTCGACATCTATTATTTCCCTGCGTCCAAACAATACATGTTCTACGAAGTGGGATCGATTTTAAGGAAACATAAGGTGTACCTTGAAATTAGTATACCGGTGATCCTAAGTGGAATATCTGCGCCGTTAGACATTGATTATATGACAGGAACTTCTCTATGGGCTAATAATAGGGATATTCCTTTCGATTTTTTCAATGCTTCACACAATGTACTTCATCCAGTCAAACCTAGTCATGTGATTAAGGATTTGAATTTTACAAGACAATATTGTCAGCATTATGTAGCACGGATTCTACAATTGTAATATTGTGTCATAAAAATTGGTTGGCTAATTTTTGTGAAGGAAAGGAACCATCTTAAAATCCTTATCGTTTTTCACACTTTTTACTATGTATCTAGGATTCAAGTGGACAATTTATGACAATGTAATGTAGTGAGTGCGAAAATGCATTTTGTACGTGCATGCATGCGTAACAATGAAAACAACGACTGTTTTGTTTGGCACAATACCTAAACTTGACCCAAACTTTGTATAGAAACAGCAATAGAATTCGTAATCTTATCATTTCCTTTGTTTTATGACCAAATATACATAAATACAAGCTAATCTGTGAAATTTGTATGGCGACAAAGGACAATTTCTTAATTGTTGAAATCATAATTAAAAATAACACAATTCTTTTCTCGTCATGTTATAAAAGTAAAGTAATTAACCTCCACTTGTTGGATTTTGAGCGGAACGAAAAGTTCTTGCTAACTAGGATACGCTCACTGACTCTGACTCTGACTCTAATCTCGTTCATTCCTTCTGTTTGTGTGTGTTGACGCATTTCTATCACCTGTGTCATTCATTGTCATAATTTTATTTGCATGTCTGTCATCTGTCTGACCTAACTCTTGATCTTGCTATGTACGTACGTACTTATTATTTTGTGATTGTGGACTGTGCAATAAATAACGTAGTCTCAGAATTTACATGTCAGTCTTTCATTTGATTCTCACGAAACACATTCCGCGTCTTTATTCTCCATTATTTTTCTTTAGACTTTTTTTTGGACATTCGTCGAAATAGCACAAAAATAGCTGATTTTAATTAATTTGTGTAAATTTTGGAATAGCAATTAAAATGATTTTTCTGATTTTATTTTTGGGCACTCTTGACCCCTCATTACACGTATCGGGTGGGTTACCTTGGGGTTCCTTGTATTCGGGTGGGGTTGGTTGGGGTTGGGACGGATGGGGTGGTCTCGGCGGCCTGGGTGGGTGGTCCGGATGGTCCCCACCCTATTACTCTAATGGGCCATGGTATGGTTGGGGACCAGGTTTCGGATTCAACGGAACTGACGCCGGAGGTGCTGGAGGAATGGCAGGCGCAGGCGCTGGCGCAGGCGCAGGAGCAGGAGCAGACGGTGGCGGAGACGCACCCCCCGCAGAAGAAATTAAAACTAAACCTGAAGTCGTCGAAAATTCCTCCGAAGAGGTCAAAGAAAGTGTACAAAGGAAAAATAAACGAAAAAGTATTCGAAAAATTCAAAAACGTAAAGAGAAATTTGAAAGTGAAGAAGAGGAAGGAAGCGAGAGCAAAGTCCTCGAAGTCCCAGACATCACTCCATTTCCCAAAGAATCCAAAGCTATCCGAGAGTTATTCCAAACTTTGGCCAAATATGACAATGGGTCCTGTTTTGAAAAATTATTTTGTGACATTCATGTCAAAGCGAGTAGGAATGCGAAGGGCATGACGAATTATGAGGAAAGTGTCGTGGAAATGTTCAAGTAAGTAACATCAGCAAAATTCTATAATTAATTTATATAAAATACTGTTAATTATATGCTGTGTCTGTTAGATCCTTAGAGACTGATGACGCGGACTCAATCGCTGAACAGAAGAGACTGGCTGCTCTCAAATATATCAAGGCTGCAGAATTGGGCAAACATAAACGTTCTTCAAAAGCTTGTCGTGAAAAATACTCGAGTTGTACCTACAGCACAGAGGAAATCAAAACTATGAGTGATATCATGAAGAGAATTTAAAAAAAATCATAATTTAATTTTATTCTGTACATATTTTTTGGAGCTCAATTTGATGGAATAAATGCACAGTGTGAGTGTATACATAGATGTGTATTTCAATTTTACAAACACTTAGAATATAAAATTTTAGACAAAAGTCAAGATTGGAACTCCACCAGAATCGTGATCCACTGCCAATACGTTCTTTGTAAGTTTTACTTGGCTAGTTGGCTTCGGTCCTATTATATTCTCATTTTTCGATCCAAATCTAGCAATACAGAAAAACAATTTACAAAATTTTCAAACTTATGGAATAATAATTTCACAAGATTAAGAATAACTAATTAAAATACAAAAACTCACAATGCGTTATAGAAAGACATCCCAATAATTCCTATGATTTGAAAAATTGAAGTGACCATGGATCGTAATTCGTCGTATCCCAATCCTTCAGCTTCTATCAGATTATTTTGTGAACTTGATTGATTTATTATATCGGAATTTAATTCTTGTAGCAGGGTAGAGTTCATTCTTATACTCTGCATGGACTTTTCGGTTTACACACGAGCTCAATGCCAATCAATCATGGCAACAAAACTTGGACTGAGAAATAACAATTATTTTTGTAGGGCAACGTTCTATTTGCAAAATATATGCAAAAACAAATGCATTGCCAATTTAACATTTAGACGTAAGGAATGAACCCGTACGTACGTACGTGCAAAGTTTTTGCATTTTAAGTACATAGTTTAGCAATTACACCAGGTAATAAATGCAGAGAGCAATTATAACGGAAAGTCAGAATATTCAAGAAGTTTGAGTTAAGCACGCCAATGCAGTCGCAGTGCCTCCGAATTAAAAATGTGTAATGTAAAAAAGAATATGCGGATATTTCTGTATGGAATTTGTGAACATTGTGAACATTTACTTGTCAATCAGCACAGACACAGGTAAGGAAATCTGACTGAAATTTTGAAGGACAAATTCTACAGCTGTGATTGTTTATTTATCGGTGCATCCGCGTATAAAACATAACTATCTCGTTCACATTTGTATAACCTAAGAATGAGGAATGCTTCAAATCAAAGCTGGACCGAATTTTGAAAAATGGCCTTGGAGACCAAGGATAAGAAAAGACCTACATATTTAACCAGATGGCAAATTCAATGATATCACGGAAATTTTTTAGGTATAAAATCGCAAGTCGGATCTAAGATTTTCAACACATTTGAATATCATAATCTGTTTGATAAAAATCACTAAATCCCAAACACACTTTAGGTCATATCGACTTTAATATCAGCGGTGAATCAAAGGATTACTCGAAATGACTAAAGTAACAATTGGTCTGCTTTCCCTCGCACTTGCACTGGCTGTATTGACCCATGCCAGAGAGGTCGGTTGAATATTATTTTATTCGAAAACATTTCAGCACTTTAATTGAAAAAAAATATATTTAGATTGAGTTTGCCGATGGAGTAGGTGATATCGATGTCCCTCAAAGCAAACTTTCTTGGGGTTTGTTCTGATTAAATTATTCGATGAGTATATCAAATGTTGAAATTTATGTATATTAAGGTAACTTTCAAACTTTTAACTTCTGGATCCCATCGCCGACGCCGCCGAGGACAGAATGGCCAGCAATAACAACGACGCCAGCCATGGTGGCATGTTGGCCTCAGTTTCATGGAATGCCCGCTGCAGCAGTCACGGGTCCATGTGGCTGTGGTACTACTACTCCTTTAGTGACATGTACTGCGGGTCAGATCTGCATAACCACATACAATGGAGTCGGAACTCTCGGAGCATGCACTTCAGTTTCTGCTATTCCGGCCTGTCCAGCGACTGCGGGTTTAATTGTACCTTGTACTTGTCCGTCAGCGGAATTTCCACCTGTCCAAAACATGTGCATTACACCAGGAATGACATCTTGTGTTGCCAACATGTGTTCCCCATGAATCCACACAAACATTTGAGTTTTAATCATTCGAGTTATATCTCTAGATGGAGTTATGATGAGTTAGGTTAGAAGCATAATAGTTAATTCGTGGTGTTATTTCCGGTCGGGATTAAAAAGAATACTAGCCATCTTTTTTGACATATTTTATTCATAAATTTAATTTTGACAAGTTTTAAAATTATGGAGAAGTTACGTTTGGACGGTAACTGCGTTTCTAAAAGAGGTTAGAAATAGTCAATGAGCATACAACTCATAATCCTTTAAAAACCTACAATGTAATTTATTTTGCAATAATAACGCGGCTATTCAAAATCATCCGTTTTATTTAATATTTATATACTAAATTGTATGTATATTAATGGCACACGAATGAGGCTTCAATATTTGCAGAATTGTTATTTTAATTATTGAGTGTGGTTTAAATTTTAAATACACATCGAACTATACATTTAGTGAGCAGTGGGGTTTCCTTTGGTGGATCTGCAGCAAAGACTTACCTAATATTACGTATGACGCGTTGACTTGTGACAAATATTTAAACATATCATCATAACGCAACAAAGTCCAAAGGCGGAATTTAAAAGACATCGAAAATGCAAGGATTAGACAGTAGTGAGAATAATAAGATCAACCGTTCGATTAATAATGATACTTAAAATCCTAATGAAAGTGTGTTTCTCCAACAGAGAAAATATCCCAATTTGATATCGAATTGGGGCCATTGATTTCAAGTGCAAATGTCGATATTTCGTATTACAATCCGATACATGAGATTGCGTAATTGACACTGAAGCAACATTAAATTTCGCCACTCTATCAAACATTCCAAAATAAATTAAGAAGAGTAATATCTCAAACACAATGGAGCGGACTATCATGACAAGAGGGAGCTTGACCTTAATTAACAAATACAGGATTAGAATGTTAAGATTCATACTAACTCCTAACTGATACGGCATCACAAAATCAAATATCGTAGTGTCCAACATATTTGCAATGATTTGAAAGCAACGGTAATTGGATGTCCATTCTTTATGTGTTCTCAAAATATCCAATGTTTCTCGTTCTTCCTCATTTCCTGTTCTAAAAAAGCATAAAAGATTATGCAAATTAGCCTTGAGTGATTATAATAATATGCAGAAATATTTAGGTCTTACTTAAGTTCCCTGAGACAAGAGAGTCCTATGAAAACACAGGTACATCCGATGGAAATGTAAATGAATGTAGTTGATGCAACATAAAGAACAAATACAAATTGAACCAAGAACATGAAGAGAGTGACCAAAACAGAGTAATGATACGTTTCAAATTTTCCAAAGAGTAAAATTGGGTCTTTCGTACATATTGGAAATATGAGTGCCAAAGAATGGAGTTTGCAATTTCTCAAGTACACGAGAGGTGCTAATACACCCAAACTAACCAAAGACATTGACATACTTCCGAGGAGTACGGGTGACCAATTTCTTCCGGATTGAATCCCTGCTTTCTTGTATTTCTCTGTAGAGTTTGGGGTCAAAGGTCAAATTTGAAGCCACAGATACACAACACATAAAAATAAATGACTTACCAACAAAGCTCTTAAAATAGAGAATGAGGGTATTGAGGAGTACAACGAGCTCCCTCCTTCGGAAGACTGTGTCCCAGTCAAACATAATAGTCCACAAATAAGCAATGCTCATAATGACTGGCTTGATGTGAACTGAATTCGTTATGTCTATTTCATTGCGCCAAATTCCCCGTATAACCGAGAAAATGACGGAGACCTGCAAGATGGTCATAACTGTGATTCCAATGGCCCACCTTAATTTCCCAAGGATTGTGTTAACTTCTAAGACTTGTTCTGTGATTGGATCCCAACGATAAGGTCTTCCGAACCAATAGCCAACTTGAATGACACGTCCAATCACTTGAGATGTTTTACCCCAATCCATTCTTCGCAATTCAATCAGAAATTGTTATAATAATTTTACTGAATAGTCGTGTAGTACAGTGGTTGCAAGATGCTCGCAGAGACGAAGACGAACTAACCAAAATATAAAATAGTTCGAAACTTTGTGGTGCAGAGCAGATCATAAAATATTCAAGAAACTGCGAAATAAATAATCCAAGCTTAGAAGTCCAAAAGTAATTAAGGCATCGCAAATGGAAAGTGTCGCATTTAAACAACATCAAATATTTACATGGAGAGTCGAGTGGTTCAAAATTGTCCGAATACCCTCTCTTCACGGCTAGTGCTCAAACAATTCCTTGCACCACTCTGTCGACTGTGAAAATTAAAACCCTTTCAAAGAACGAAATAATTTAACTTGTTGTGACATTTCAAACACGAACTGGCAATTCAGGATGAAGTTATTATAAAAGTGTAATGTTCAATGCTTTTCTTAACGTTGAGTTAAAGTAAGACGGGAAATGGAGAATTTTGAATATTCCGGCCATACATAATATATATCTTTATTGATTCAAAAATACAATCAAGTCCAGCCATAACCTCTGCTATTTATTGTGAACTGAACACATGACTTTATATCTCGGTCTAGTCACTATATTCCTAGAATATTTTAATTCATGTTTGAATTAATTAAACAACAAATCGAAATAAATCTTACAGGTTATTTGGGCGAACGGGGCTTCTAGACAACCGTAAGACCGTATCGGTACTACACAAAATGTATTACCATTTTGAAAAACAATTATTTCTGTTTAACTTATAGAATTCAGCAACATGTAGCCCATGGTATTTGTTATCCTGAAAGTAGGCATACAAAATTGTTGTAAGTTCAGGATATTTCGTTGCAAAATAACACGCATAGTTGGACCCATCTATTCCAAAAACATTTGCCTTCTTTAAAATCCCACCGTTGAACTGATCCCAGTCTTTGTAGTGTTGATTGTAGTCTCGGATAAATTCGATCAATTTCAAAAGAGAAGACTCGTTGTATTTCTTCAATTGATTGGGGTTACCTTTCTGTTGTTCCCTCATAGTGTCTTTATAACTCATGAATGATTGCACGTCCGTACAGAGCCGCGACTTCCAGTTTTGTGATATTTTGGCCTGATTGCAAAACCGAGTATACATTTCACTCATTCGGGCCGTGCACCCTGTCTGCGTGTTCTTGATATCATTCACAACTGCCAATACAAAGTCTAAGCCTCTTTTATTGTCCCAGAAAAATGGATGTTCCATGACAACGTTAACATTTGGCCGTTCCTTGGGATCCTTATGTACCAGAGCCTGTACTAAATTTCTCAGCGAGGTCCACTCGTTTCCTGCTAGCCAGTCCCAATTTGGACGATATTGTATAATATTAGATTGCGTTTTAAACGGCGACTCGTCTTTCTCGTAAGCAAATAAATGTTTTCCCCTTGTCATCGTATACATTATCGTCAGCCCCAGAGAGAAAATGTCAAAACTTGGTAGAAGTGTGAAGGGAGGTTTATTCCCAATTGCTTCTAGCCCCTCTCCTGGCATCCAAATTGGTGTCCCACGACCAGCCTCGGTGACAACTCCTTGTGTAAACGACTCCAACTCTTTACTAATTCCAAAGTCAGTGAGCTTTGCCACATTTGTGGACAAAAAGATAAGAACATTGGATGGTTTCAAATCCCGATGTATTATCTTTGACTTGTGTAATCCCATCAGTCCATTGGTTGATTCAGTTGCCCATTTTTGACATAGTCCAAGGTCAACACGTGGATGATCTTTGATAAAATCCT
>JAQGCB010002056.1:0-12503 GCA_034698835.1 Protaphorura tricampata
GTGACGTCTTCATGGTCATCCAGGCTCCTAGGCTTCACATTTTCTCGAAAAATACTACTTTTTCAGATCTTCGGATTATAGGTGAACGGGATGGCGTACAGGGACGAACGATAGCTCAAAATTTACAGAAAACTTAGTAGAACGTGATGGTCAAGTCCATATTACAAAATAGTTGCAGTCTTCTTACCTAATCTGCCGATACATCGGGTCAAATCCCATTTTTTCCGTTTTTTGAATGTTGTGTGAGGACGGAAGGAGTCAGATGAGCGAAGATTACACAGAATGGACAGAAAAGTTAATCTGAATTGCCGCAAAGTCGATTTGAGGAGAGTCTTGTCCTTTCCTTGGCTGTGAGGTTCGTGGATCGTGACAAAGTCCCAGAGTAATAAAAATTCATTCAGAATATTTCTCTCATACTATCGAATTGCAGAGATTTCAGTTTAAGTCTGTGGGAAATTTTACAATATTTAGTCAGAAATGGGCAATAAAAACAATACGGGAAACAAGATGCATTTTTATAGCTAACTGTATCTACTTAATTATGATAAACCCCTAAACCCAACTGCAATAAAAGAAGTAAATAACAATTCTATTAGATTTTCATTGCAAAAATTATCCCATAGATTGTTTTTATTGAATTTACTAATTTTACAAAGAAGCACAATCACAAGACAATACTAACTTACCCAACTTATCTAAATTCATAATCACACACGTAAAAAAACATCACTCGTCTGATTCATTAACTTAAATCCTAAAACTAAAACTAGTAACGTGACATTCAATTGGCATTTCCATAGGGCTGGTATGTTCCTTCTTTTTTTATCTCAATAAATGCAGGCAAAAAAAATATATTTTTAGAATAAATGGAAACCAGACAATAAACAGTCAATCATGTTACAGGAATTTCTTAGCGTGTGCAACTCAAATGGCACATAATTTCGATTTACTGATTTAAAAAAAAATCACTTCTATTTCTTGTATGTATATTCTGTTAATTTTACTTGGCCTTCACATAAACTAGTCGGAGTCGGTAGACTTGATAATTTGGAAAGATTGAGAGAAGCATTTACAAAATTCTTAGTATCTAATTCCAATTGTTTCTTACAGAAAATCACAACAACCCGTCACGGTCACACTACCAGAGTATTTTGTCGAATCCACATTGTTCAATTAAATTAAAGATTACTTACTCGGTAGTGTTTAATACAGATCATTAAGTTCTATTGTCAAGGGTTGTATTACTAAATGTACACTATCTTAATATTTGTGTAAAATTATAATTAAAGTAGGTACAACATATCATTATCAATTTCACAGACAGATGCCAATCTCTTTAATGATTGCTATCTGATTCTCACATTATTTTGTACATTAAGACATAGAATCAAGATAGCCGGGAATTTATGTACATAATTCTTTTCCAACGTTTTATGGTTTGAAATTGGATTTTAGAGATTATTTATGTACTTGACTTGCGGAAGTATTAACATGCATTTCAAAAGTATTTGCAGTTGTAACAGTTTTTTGGTATTTTTTTCACCTCAGATTCACACTTTACATTTTATTAACCAAACTCGGTCACATTTCACATATTCATGAGTTTGCTAAATAGCCTCAAGGAAAACAAACCGAGACTAGTCTAAGATGGTAATGAGAAGGTAACTTTAACGTGCTTGGTTTTTCTCCCACTCCACAAACATCCTGTCACTTAAATGTTATGTGTATGTAAAAAGACTCATTGGAATCTTAAACGTCAGAAATAGGAAACGGAAACCGGAAAAAGTTTTCTGAACATAAAATAATACATAAGTACTTTTCTGATGATTCACACATGGATAGGATACGTTACGTTTAAACATCAAAACTTGACAGATAAATAAACATAAGACACTTACATGATCACAAACCTGATTTTTTACTCTAAACTCTAAACTATGCTGAGATTGAGACTGAAAAGTTTATGGACATTCTTAACGTAAACTAATAACCTCAGTAATGATGAATGGGATGAGGGTGGGAGGGGTATGACGATTCTCTGGAAGTTTTCCTTTTTACAAAATTGAACACTTTATTCTTCGACGCTTCTTTGGCTTCGGTCCCTTCGGACCAGTGTCATCATTCTTCCTCGCTCGTATTTCTCTCATCAAGTCAAAAAATATTCGGTCTACATTGGATCTTGTTTTTGCTGACGTCTCAATGTAGGGTACATTCCATTGGGCTGCTTTTCCTTCTAAAGTTTCACGACTGATTTTCCGTCTCTCCTCCAAATCCGACTTGTTGCCAACTAGCACGAATGGAACAGTGTCGTCGCCTTTCACTCGTAAAATTTGCTCCCTGAAATAAAATATTCAAATGTTCTGTTCAATATTTAATGACCATGTGTTACTTGCTATCTCGCCGAAAGAATGTTAAATATTTTAATGGAATAGACTTGTGTAAGCGAGGAAGCGGTTCACCAATAAATTAATATTGTATCGTTTCATGATTTCATGGTATGACTGTATAGCACTCAGAATGTACTACTAGAAATGAATCAAACGTGAAAAAAATTTATAAAATTTCATCCTTGCTAACAACCTCAGACCCAGTTGGGCAAAAGATAAATGAAGGTGCCTCAACTTTTAAAGTATAAATTACGAATGAATATTTGTCCGCTCAGCCTCGCAAAATTACAGTGTGAGAACAGACTCAAAGAAAATTCAGCGATGAGTTCACTCGAATTCGGAATTAGAAGATTCTGAAATAATATTTGTAACTCACCTGAACTCCTGAGTTGCCTGGAATGAGTCCGGCTCGGTAATGGAGAACACACAGAGAAAACCTTCACCGGACCGAAAGTAATTATCCCGGATAGCTGCATAATCTTCTTGCCCCGCAGTGTCTAAGATGTCAATCTGGACTTCCTCTCCATCCAGTACAACCTAAATGCACAATAAAATTCGTTACTTCAAAATTCACCAGACCATATTTTCAAGTTTTAATTTAAAATCAGACAAATATGTCGTGACTGCCGTACTCCTATCAGTATCACAGACACAGATGAACCGGACAACTAACCTATTACTATTACTAAACATGTAATTGAATTGAATGAATCAATTTTACATGGGCTAGAACTTTGCACAATACGATTCATAAACGTCATTCACGAAAAAATTCATATGAATAGCATTCTCTCCAGCCGAACCTAACTTACTGAACACAATCACAATAAATCCTAGATGAAATAATTTGTTCAATTTATGTCTCTGTATCTCAGATTAGTTTGGGTAACATTACGTAGATCCTGTTTACAGTATACATACATAAGTCATAAAAAATGTACTCACTTTCTTCCGGTATGAATCCGCCTTAGTTGGTTCATAGTCCTCAACAAATTCATCATACATAAATTGCAGGGTCAATGCGGATTTTCCAACACCACCCGAACCGACCATTATGACTTTGTGCAGACATGGAGGTGCTGTTTTCGGGGACATTCTTCCCTTCCCAAATGATGACAAAAAACTGTTTCACTTTTTCCAATATATTGAACCACGATTCCACACAATCTCACAATTCCAGAGACTTCCGCACGTCCGTAGAAGCCAAATAAATTGAGCCAAGAGCTGTGGCTCTCAAACACACTAACAACACACTCCTTTCTTTTTCCGACTGATCAGCAAAGTGCAGACAGGACAAGCACAACCTGTTTAGAAACCAAAAGTGAATGAACAGCAGTAGTGCGTTTCATAGTAATGTGAAACATTTTATATATAAATTACTCTATCATTATTTGCTTAGTCAAATGTCCCATATACAAGGTGTAATCATTTTGATAATACGTACAAGCACAGCACAACCAATTTAACTTTTTAACGGAGCAGAGTAAGTAAGTATGCAAAATGACTGAATAATTTAAGCCAGTACTGCCACTGCCACTTCTGACACAATGACTCACCGTTATCTTGAGAGATCATTAGTATGACAATTGACGTGACGAGTTGATGACTAACTGCCCTACTCCTACAATGACTGTGCAGGGTAAATAATTTCTACATCTAAACTGGTAATCACCTAATCCTGCTTAAGTCGGTAACATTAGACATTACACACGCCAAAATCAATTAGCGATTAGGCTACAGGCTAGTACGCTTTCGCTGGTAAACTTTGAAGCTACAACACACGCACGTAGTACACATCACAGTTAAGAATTAATTACAGGTAGGTCGAGGTCGAGTTTCATTTAACATTGTACAGGTTACGGTTACAGGTGTGAAAGTACAATGCTCGAATAGAATGACTAATGATGAGTTAAAATCTAGAATGAGTAAATCTAATGAGTAAAATCAAACATACGGATAAAATTAAGTCGTCATTAAAAATTGACGAATTTACGCCAGTAAAAAATTAGCTACGTAAATCATGGTTGTAAACCGTAATTGGGAGTCAATTTTGCTAATGCTAAACAAAATATGGTTGACATATAAAAATTTCCTAAGTATGGCTGTCAGTTGTCAATTTACCCGGGCGAATCATGGATCGTCATTTAATTATTATTCAAACAAGCCATCCCACAAAAACTCTGAGCTGTGAATTATTCATGAACAATGATTCGCCTATTTACTTACTATAATTCTATTGTGTGGTTGTTTTGTGCTTTGCTTGATTATAAAATGATTGAATTGGGTGGACCAATGCAAATGCAAGTCTCAGTAATGGGTTTTGATCACGCAACGGATGATTGGCGAACTGCCGATTCACACGCACTCAATCATTCAAGTTCAGTTCAGTTCCAAAATGCCAAAAATATAGCAGCGCTACGGATGATCGAGGAAAATATTCTCGTCCCTGGATCAAATCTGGCATGTTTCGTTATTATTAGCAAAAAAAGAAATCATTTCTAAAAATAAATCAATTAATATAATGTATTCCTTTCGACTTGAAATGCCGGGCGTACAGAACTTAACACACGGATTTAGAGGCGGAAAGACAAGGATGCTACGAAGTAAAATATTTATTGAAAATGAATTGGCCAGAGCAGCACTGCATCTCTAAATTTATTGGCGTACAGAACTGAACCGGTCCTTCAAATACATAGTGTCTGTGTCTTTGAACCTTGCAAATAACACCAAAACTCCACATCAGACCTTTTACTGTAAACATCATTGACTTGATGATAGCTAAAATTAAAATTAGCTACGAATCTCTATATAAAATTTTCCCGGACCTTTCTTCGCGATTCTAGCCTTGTCCATTTCTCACTTGCTCGTTGTTCAAGCAATAAATTCGGCTACTTTCACGAATTCAATGTATCGCACGCATACCATTTAAGTGATTCTAATAGCGATGCTTCAGTAACACGGTGTGGCAATGCAATCGTCAATTTCGTCAATCGGTCAATCTCCAACGCATGCAGAATTCAACGGAACATGTCAATTGGCTGTTACGTATTCGTCTCTTGGTACTAATATTAATATTACAGATAGTTAAAGTTAGGACGGTAGTAAGTTTTGGTTACAAACTTCTAACTCTCTCCTAAGCTAACATGCTAGAAAGAAATTAATTTTAATAAAACAACATAAATGAATTCTAATAGGGAAGATATAAATTAATCGCCTGACTGGTCTGACTGTTAAAGAGGAGTGAAAGTTTAATAGAAGAAAAAAATAAATTAATCAGTCAACTGCTAGTCAACAATACGTATGGAAAGAAGTATGTATAGAAGGAAATCTAGAAGTTGCCCGTTGCTTTCTATAAAATAATAGATTTATTGAGCAGAAATAGTGGAATGCATTTATATTTCTATGGATGATCAATTGGAATTCTGCCAGAGAGCGGTGTATGGTGTATTGTAATATTATCAAAGCGAACTGTCAAATGTCTCTCTGTACTATGTTCAAAAAAACAAAACACATTATGACAAAAAACAAAATTGAAATTGAAATGATTAAAATCCAAATGTCAGACAGATTCGGCCCACACACAATGCGTTCAGTTCAGGAGAGGACAAGGTCGAGCCAATCCCGTCAAAATATGTTAGCAGATAATCACGAAATAACTACATTAATAATAGTACACACTGGACATACTCACACTCGAGACTCGATATGAGAGATTATGTGTAGTTTGACCAGACTAATTTGGGCGAACTGCTGAAACATTTTTAAGATACACGAAGTGATACTACGACTACTGCATTCAAGGGCTTTGCAGAATTGGATATTGATTTCTCATTAAAATATGCCATGAAATGAGTAATGTCTATTGTTTTGGCTTTTCCGTCTGAAAAATTCAGATGACAGACAGCAGACGGTACGACAGACCGGGGCATGGTTTAACTGATCACAAATGCGACATTTTGCGTCAACTGTCGAACTGCGACAGTTCGACAGTTCGACAGCTGAAAGGACAGTTCAACTGTCCTTTCAGCTCGGACAGATATTGAGAATATGGACAACTTTTCCTTGTCATTCTCGTTTGTCACTTCATTCTTCGTCTTATTATGCTAATCTAATTGACTGACAATGTAATCGTACCGTAACGCGTAACCTACATTATAACCTTCCTCGGCCGTTTAAAAAGAAAATGCGACCTTCGACAGGGGAATATTATGGTATGGTCTTAACGAGTAGGTGGTCTTAATTTATAGGTACACAAACTAGAAGACCAATAAAATATTCTAGGCAAACAAATTTTACAAAATATTCGGGTCGGGTGTACAAAGAAAAGGAGGTCACTGGTCTTAAATGGAACAGGCAGGCAAGGTTTTTTTTTTAAGATTGGAATTATTATTTTTTGAAGAATTCATTCATTTGATTTGACCAGTGACCAGAGGTTCATTCACAAAAATACACGGTCTTGTGAAGCGCAGAGAAAGGTCACGTCAAAATTTTCTCAAAAATCTAAAATTAAAAAAAAAATGGAAAGTATATTTCTTTTCTTACCAGCCGAGTTGAGCCCGTCCGTTCAATAAACTCTAAATTCCAACGTATCGCAAGATTTCCAAAAATGAGTTAACCACTGATCAACACAATCACTGATGAATTTCGTTCACTGAAAACTATGGGGAAACTGTCATCATCCTCTGTCTGTTTTTTGTTGACGTCCGGTCCGGTCGGTGACGAAGGAGAAAGCTGAAAGCTCCAGTTGTCCAAATTTTTAGAGGTTGGCTCAGCGGCTACCCCAAAATCACATGCTCTTTGTTTATGGGACTGACAGGGACACCCGCAAATTATGAACCAAAAAAGTTTCAAAACAAATAAATTGTGAGTGGCAGTGAACAGATGCACACAAAAAAACATTTGAAGAGGAAGAAGAAATAACTTCTTCAGTACTTTCTGGAATTCTAAAAACTGTTGAGACCAAAATTTAAGAAAATTTGAAGATCATGGCTGTTGTCCCAACGTCAGAAACTAACATCGCATCTGTATTTCTAAGATTTGAGGACTTTTTGAGAACGGTATAAATTTTTAGATTTGTAGTGGTAATCAATATCATATTTACAAAACTAGCAAATGTTAAAAAATCTCAGTTTATTAATGTGGTGGTGATTTGAAATGGTTACATAATATTTTGTCCAAAAAGAAACATGGAAAACGCTGGTAATACTTAACATTCGCTTGTTCACGACATTCAATTTTTTATGTTCGATTCTAAAATTCTTGTAACTTTTTGTCCGTACAGGTTGGAAAAATGAATCTGTTTGAAACTTTAGTCTACAACTACCGTATAAAAGAGTCTATCCCAACCGAGAATATCTTAGACGTGGCCGAAATCCTTGTAGAACTAATCACATGCCTTATTGAGTTAAGCGATGGACTTAAAACGACCCACAAAACACTAACGAAACTAACTGTTGGCGATAGTGGAACATCAGAAATGCCCGAGAAATTAATTGAAAATAATCTGGGAGAAGAGGTTGTATCTGTATCGGCATCAATGGTCTCGTCGATTACCACGTTGTTGGCGCAAGGGAATGATACACAAAGTCTAAGTTCTCAAGACAGCGTGTCGTTGTTAACTGAACCAACCTCAATTTCTAGAATTGACGATCAATTGTCAGAAGAGGCTCTAAGGTCAAAGGTTAACGACAGTGTGGGGAAACCTGATTTCTTCTGTTGTGACTGCTGCCTTTACTCATTTAAGTCATTCGACGGTTTTAATTCTCATGAATGTGTGATTGCTGGAAAACATACGGATGGCACTGGGAAAATGGTATGTTAAAAATGCACCATGACCGTACCGCTTGTTTACTTGTGCCTGTAAATTACGTTTTATTTAGTTCTAAACGTAACCATTGATTTGCAGGAAACTGGGCATCATTTTGTACAAAACAATCATACTCTGGAATCTCTTCGCAAGTTTATTTGTGGACTGTGCCTTGAAGAACATCGAAGTTTTATTAGTATTGCATTTCATCTAAAGAATTGTGACGGCGGACCATTTTTTTGTGAATTATGCGCGAGCGGTGGCCCATCTTACCCCACGAGAAAGGCTTTAAATCTTCATAAATTATCAAATCATAAAACAGAGAAAAGTTTTATTTGCAATGAGTGTGGAAATTCTTTCCAGGCCAAGTGTTCTCTCCAGAGACATATATTGAGTGCCCATGAACGAACCAAAGGACCATTCAAATGTGAAATCTGTGAAGAATTATTTGAAAAACGAATTACTTTAACAAACCATAAGCTCAAATATCATGGGCTGGAGCGTGAATTTCTCTGTCAAGAATGTGGGGGACGGTATTCCAGTAAAGCTACACTTTTGGCACATTTAAGACAACTTCATTCAGAAACGAAGAGATTCGTTTGTCAGTATTGTTGTAAACAATTTTCTCGGAAAGATAAATTACAAGTTCACGTAATGGTGCACACACACGAGAGACCTTTTGTTTGTGAAATTTGTGGGAAAAGGCTTACGCGAAAATCAAAACTTGATGGTCATATTCGCCTTCACTTGAAGAAAAAATTGAATTGTTCTGAAGCGACTGGTTCGAAAACTTTCGGGTCACCCGGGATCAATAGTTCTAGCCAATCTTGTCCGGAAGTTATATGCAGCGGAGCCGGTCTTGAAACATCGACTGAAATGACGAGACGAAGACAGGACGTCATCGCTTCTCCACAGGACTTGAATTTATTAATTCCCGTAAGATTCTTTTTTACTAGTTTTCGGCTAGTGTAAATGAAAAATGATCCCTTGGACAGACATAGTTTTGGTGAATGATTAAAATATGTATGTTTTTATCAACCGAAATATTCTTCTACTATGGGCTTTTCCCAAGTAAAAACTTCTAGCCCATATTCTGCGATTCGCCTGCGAGAATTTTTCCGCTTAAAACTCAACTTATTAGTGAGTGATTTTCGAAACAGCTAATTTCGTTTTGATTTAGCTAACATGTACAAATTAATTTGGTTTTTATTTGGCGAACATGTACAAAATAATTTGGTTTTGATTTGGCAAACTTTGGTTTTGATTTGACCAACTTTGGATTTGAAAATAATTTGGTTTTAATTTGCCCAATTGTTGCTTCCAGGAGGGCACCTCGTCCGTAGGACATGAGTTAGCAGAATGCAGTGATAATCATTTTGTCAGATCGGGCACAGAACCAGTCCTGGAGTTCTGTCCAGGACAAGTAATAAATTCCTACTCGGCTACGACTACTGTTCCAAATAATGCATCACCAATTCAGGAATCTTATAACTTTGACATCAACGGTTCTACTATGAACTACGAGGAATATTACACGAATATTAACATTTTTAACCCAGAGTACAATGCATCAACTAAATTCTAATAGCGAGGTTGCTAAGTGCGCTACCCTCTGCAAAACATCAAACAGACTGTAAATAAATGTACGAGACATGGCGACACGACAGGTGAGCTAATTTCCAAAGTATTTGCTAATTTGCTTCGAAGCAACACTGCATTTTTTTTAATTTTCTAGATTTTTGTATGAGAGAGTAGTTTCCTTTTGAAAAGGAAGAACGTTAAGTACGTTTTCAAAAGTTTATTGATTGATTGCATAATTTTTGTAAACAGGATATCAAATATGCCGTCTGAAGAACAAATTAACAACAGACTAAACAGTCTTGCTCAGGCTCGTAAACAGAGTTTGTACTTTCTTCCTGACAAGCCATCCGTAAGTTTATTTCGAAGAAATAAATCAGAATTTTATTGTTGGACTATATCTAGAGTAAAATGTACGTTAATATGTTATTTTGGAAATAGGTATACTGGCTAGACTACATTCCAGACCCAACGCCACATTTAATTACGAGTCCGAGTGAACTACTCGACTATTACCAGACCCGATGGTTTACAAAATATCCACGTATCGAAGAGTTGGCTCAACCCAGACCATGGCCTAATCGTGGCGAATCAAGACCAAGTTCACAATATGGTTAGAATTTTTGAACTCACAAAAATAACAATGTCCCTCCCTCCACAGTGACTTAATCAGAATTTACAATATTTGTATTCATATCAGGAGTTCCAATTTCTGCCTTAAATTATGTTCCTTCTGAACGAATCAAAGTACTTGCTGAACCTCACCAAAGAACAGATAGTTCGGACGATGCATCTCTCAAACTTCCGCCAATCGAAAATAGGAGAGGGAAACCTGACAAAGATGTAAGTCTAGTCAGATAGTCGAAAAAATTAAATTAATTGTCATCCATACTCACAAGAGTCTAATTAATATCGAAATTGTGTAGAGATGGGATTGGACAAGACTGCCGAAAACGCCGATGCAACGAGCCCTTCAAAGTTCAAAAAGTCAATCTAGTGCTAGTGAGGACGCAATGAGTAAAGGTGATTTCCCTGCTCGGTCTCGCATGAGAAGAATCGGAACAAGACCTTCGACTCAGACTAATGAACAGAAACGAAGTCCAAATTATGTCCGTCTTCCACCAATTCAACAATTTCAACAAGGACAAGGAGAAAATCAATCCCCTGGTTATCGTGGGAGTGACCACAGAAAAAAGTAATTCCTTTCTTAAAGGTCTCACCGATTTCAGTATATGTGTAAATGTGTAATTGTAATATTTAAGGAACAACTTAGAATATAAAATGGACCAAACGAAAACAAACTCACAAGTATACATTTACTTTTATTGACAACGTTTTTCTTCTAACTACTTATTAAACACCGTGTTAATACAGTTTATTGTTGTAGGGTATTAAAAATGTGAATATTCGTTGCAGTGCACCGCAATATTATTTTCTATATATATCACAGTAATATAATAAACATATAGAACCTAACCCGTCAAGTTACATAGGTCCTTCTCTTGCGACTTAACTATTTTTTTGAAAAAACATTAATTGTATGTTCAGTTCGGCAAGAGGAAATATTAATAATTATTGGTAACCGTAATGATAAATAAAATTAAGATTTGTTTTCTGAAAGTACCCTTTCCTCAGAAATGTAATTATTAATTTGCAGCAGAAAATGCAATGTGATAATGCGCGTTAGTAGAAATCAATCATGATTTCGGCTACTCGGAGAATAATGCGTTCTTTACATTAAAATACTACCAAATTCTATTCTTGAAAACTCGACTTCTACAATTAACTTCCTCAGCTTTCTCAGTTGTGACTGACAAAAATACATTGACGATATTGCATTCTAGTTTTGGAATATGTAGTGATTGATAAGTCTTACGAAATATTCGGAATGACGATATCGTTACCAGACAAGATAAAGCAAAATGGGTTGTTTGTTGGGAATTACGATTAATCATTTTAATTGCTGTGTGAATGCTTTTCTGGACTCCAAAATACGTTACTTCTTTCTTCAAATCAATTCTAATTTTCTAATTAATTGCTAGATTTAGGAACGACTTAATATGTAATTTAAATACATCATTATTACAAACATGCACCAAACATTAATACAATAACAATATCAAATTTGAATCATATAGATTAATCCGTGGGGTCAAAATTCAAGATTGTCTAAACGGTAACGGGATAAATTAAGATGAGGAACAGTCAATTTCCACAGCAGACATCAAGTCCAAAGAACAGAAGTTCAACTAGTTTCTTCCTTTCAAATATTTACGGTACAAAAATGATAATGTTCTGCAGTTATTTCGGGAAATTGTTGTCTAATTTATGATATCTTAATTCAGTCCAAAGAGAGTTGATAATCAATCTTAGAAAATAAGGCTGCAGAAAATGCATTGAATGGATGGAATGGGAATGGGATGAATAAAAACCTCTACAAAATATAATTAGTCTGCCTGAAATAATCTTGTAAGATTAGATTAGATTGTCGTGGAAGTAACAGGACTGACTCCGTAGACGTAAACACTGGGTCCTAACCCTTCCGATAAATTTGACAAATGATCAAAATAAACTGGATAGTCTCCAGAGTTTGGCGGAGGTTCTGGAAGATATAGGAATGTCATTGCTGTGCTCGCGGAGTGTTCTTTCAGCATAGCATTAACACTAGAAAAAATACAAAGCTTTTAAAATTGACGAATACTAGAAAAATAAGATTTGAAATAAATTATATT